>JAOYMZ010092460.1:0-10524 GCA_025802335.1 Pinguicula primuliflora | reverse complement strand
TAAGTGCATGTGAGAGCTGGAGTGCTGCATGTTGAGGCAATACACCATGCCTTAAGCCTACTTCCCATCATTTGTCTATTTCTATCATCATCTCTTTGATTCTGCTGATTGCAAGTGTTCGTGTATGATCTCCAACAGTGACTCTTTAGTTTGAAAGTTAATTTAGTGTTTAGCATTCGATTTGTAGCTTAAGCAACCAAATCAATCTCAGTTACTCTGATCGTATTCTAAGCTTAGCATGATAAGGCCCTGCTCCTTGTGGAGATGACTCGTGCTCACCCAAGGTATTACTTGAGACAGTGTGCACTTGCATGCCATCAATATACGACTGGTTGAGGGTACGCCTGGTGAAATCCACTCATTGAGTTCTAGAGTAGCCATTGTCTTGATCGTGAGCCTTGGTTGCATTTGAGTCTCGTGGTGTGAATGAAACAAGTGAAGCTTTTTTACATGAATATATAGAAGTGTTACAAAGGGAGGCAAGATACCTTGCCTTGAGTTACTCTCCTAAATTTGTCCTGTTTTCCAAGTGTGTTCGTTAGCTTGTGACTGCCAGTGCTACCATTTGATCATTAGTCTCCCTTCTAGTTAGCTTAGTTGCATTTTAATCAATTTAAACTTATGCTCATAGTTTAAAACTCAACATGATGCTTGGTTACACTGAAAATACTTGCACAACGAACATGTTTAAGACCTACTTCCATGAGAGATGACCATTGCTTATCCAAGGTTTACAACTTGTATGACTGTATATATTTAAACATTTGTTGTGTGACATACATTTGTCTCATCAAGTCCAGTAAAAACATTTGCCAGGCCCATTCTATGGTAGCATTTGGGTTGAGTGCATACTTTTTAGATTAGTCTGGAATGTAAGCACTCGAATACTAGAAAAGAACGAGAGTATTTCTCTTATTTAGATGCCTAAAATAAATATTTTGGATATTAGATATACTCAATACTTGATTCCAGAATACTTGCTATTTTTCAAATGCGGTGTACCCCATAAATATCTGAAACTCGTAAATAATTTTTTTTGATATATAATGTTTTTTTTGGTAAGTATTTTTTATATATAATGTGATTGAGAAGATTCAAGCTAATAATCTAAAAATTCGTTAATATTAAGGTTATCTTTAGCAAAACTGACTGATAAGGTGACTGGTGACTGATGACTGATAAAGTGACTGAAGACTGATGAGGTGACGGATAAGGTGACTGATTTGATTAGACTTATTTCACAAATTTGCCTGATAAGATCACTTATTTGCGTAAAATGACATAAAAATATTATTTTATATTGTTATTGTATTTTTTAACAATATTCTATATCACAATTATTATTAAATAACAAAAAATGTTTTTAGCTTTAATAATTCTAATTTATTGTTTAAATAAATTGTTATTATTTTAAATATTAATAATAAAATTTAGATAAATGAAAATAATATATTCATTCTGGAGACGTGTAGGTATATAAAGTTAAGGGTAAAATTGGAATGAAAGACTTATAAGTCACCTTATTTTTAAATCAGACTGGAAACAAAATGTCTTTTCAGATAAGTCACCTTATAAGTCAAAAGGTGGACGTTCACGTAACAAACTTATTTTCTCAAACTTACTTATAAAACAGAATTGACTGATAAGTTGACTTATACATCGACGCTAAACACAGCCTAAATTCAAATCTGGTTTGAAATTTTGAATATATCAGTCGAATATTTTAAACAAATGTCTACCTAAACAATGGTTCTATGAAGAATATAAGAGAAAGGTTGGCAATGGAGGGAACACAGAATTCTGGAATGACCCATGGCTCATGAATGAGCCTTTATCTACACAATTTCCCATCATATATTCGTATGCAGGAGACAAGCACATAAAGGTTTCTGAAAAAAGGATGATTTGATGGGAATACCTGGCTATGGATGTGGACCTAGAACCAGCCATGCTCCACTGCAGCAATAGCAGAATATCTAGAGCTCTATGCAATTCTAGATCAAGCACCAAAATTGACTCAGGCACCGGATTGCTGGGAATGGATGGATCCTGCACGAAGGCAATACCAAACAGCTGAACTATACGCTAAGCAGATGCACAATATATGGAATCATGCTGAAGCTTATGAAGGCGCGAAACTGGCTTGGAACAATTTAATACCTCTAAAGATTGCAAGTTTCAATTGGAAGCTGATACAATGCCGATTGCCCACAATGGATAATCTGCAGAGGCGGGGTATTCAGGTGATTTCGGCAATATGTCCCCTGTGCGAACAATTGCCGTAAGCCGTAAGCCACTTGTTCCTAAATTGCTCGTATACTCGCCGAATCTGGAGCAAAATTCATACCTGGCTGCAAATCAACTCTGCATGGCCGAACGATCCCTTCTCCCATGACACAGTTTATGCATTTGTCTGTGCCTCAGTGGAAGAAGAAAATTTGGAACGCCCTATGGCAGCAAATAACATGGAACATTTGGAAGATGAGAAATGGTAAGCTATTCAAAGGAAGGAACAAATCAATTGATGCAGTGTTTGACGAAATATGCCTTCAACTATGGTGTTGCTTAAAGGTCAATAATCAGCTCTTACCCGGAATTTCATTTGCGGACTGGTGTCGCTCGCCGGATTTTGCTGTGATTTGAGGTGTTTCGCTGAAATTAAGGTGAAAAATCAGCAGATGAAGCTCCGAAGTGTAAAGGAGGTGAAGAAGATGAGCTGAGATGTAAATGACAGAATACCAATTTGTCTAATTTGGACAAATTGGGGAATTTAATAAAAAACTAGAGCTTACATACCCCCCAAAAAATGTCTACCTACCCGTTAATGGCTTGGCCTCTTTCCACGTAATTGGCTAGGATCAGACACACCTTTCGTGATACTCATCGAAAGATACCGTAAATTTACCAACTTTATCTAATCGAACCTTTGATTTAATATTCCATACAATCTATATAATAAAAAAAACTCGATTTTTCAATGAAATGGTAAATTTTTCATATAAATCACAGTAATAGTTAAAATATTTTTTAGCATGTTAATTACCAATTGTATTAAAAGAAAAACGCAAATTCAGTCTTGATGTACAAGCCAAAATAAAAAACACCAATTTCACTATCGAGCTCCTCTTCTTCAACAGAATTTTGCGTCTGTTAACTGTGTTTTCTTCTTCACCTTCCTCAACCTTCCGTGCCTCCGATTTGTTCCAACATAACACCCTACTGTTGCTGCAGATGGAGATTGATGCAGTGCTGTGGGTATCTTTCCCAATCCAAGAAGGAGATTCCCTGCATTAGGCCGGCGACGGACAGAGTGAGCCACGATCGCCTCTGCAACCGGTGGATGACATCTTCAATTTCTAATGGCAATTGCTCGAATTTCAAGCGATTTCTTGCCCCCCATATTTGCCATATTACAATTGTCCAAATCGTGGTCCAGATTGGAGCTCCAGCCGTCAACCATAGCATCTGCATATGTCGTTCAAAGTTCGTCCAGATCTCCAGATGTGGGCTGGGTTTTCTCATTCCGAGCCATAGGTAGGCAGCATGCCAAATCAGTCCCAATTCAGGGCACAAGAAGAATAAATGGCATACTGATTCATTTTCCATTTCACAAAAGCAGCAGTCCATGCTTACATTGACACCTCTGGTATGCAGGTTATCACAGGTTGGGATTTTATCTTGTAGCAGTCGCCAAGCAAAAGCTTTTTCTTTTAATGGGGAGAGACTTCACCATAGACAATGTAAGTAGCTGTTATGATCTGATCTCGTTCCAGAGGTAATCCTCAGCTCTTTGTATGCTGACTTGACTGAGTATTTACTTGTGGCTTCTCTTTTCCAACTCCATTGTTCGCTTGCCTCATCAGATAGTTGTAGCTCATTCACATATAAGTTCATCTCATACATCATTTCTGGGGTCGGTTGATACTGCACATTAGTCCATGTCCAGTTTCATTCATCACTTGTCTGTTATACTTCTAAGCTATCAGTATGAATTTATCTCCAGCTTGCTCATACATATCAGGTAGTAGGTCGCACAGTCTAGAGTTGGAGCTCCATTTATCCTCCCAAAAATAGGTATCTTGTCCATTTCCAACCAGCTTGATGCAATTGTTACAGAACTAGTCACTAAGTCTGATCAGGTTCACCAATGTTCTCCACCAAGTAGAGTAGTTGTGAAGCTCTTGCCTCGTGCTTTCAAAACATATCGTTCTGTAGAAATCCCCATATCTAGACACCAGAATTTCTTTCCATAGGGGACAGTCCTGATTTTGGAGTAGGCGCCAGCCCCACTTCCCAATCAGAGCTAGATTAAGCTCCTCTAGTTTCTTAAAACCTACGCCTCCATCTTCCATAGTTTGACACATATCATCCCAAGAAATCCAGTTGATCTTTCTGCCTGCATTCTCTCCCTTTCCCCAAAGGAATTTTCTTTCCATTTTGATCATTTTTTGGGTTACTGTCTTCGATGCTTTGTATAATGACATGAGGTAAGCAGGAATGCTAGTTATGACTGCCTTGATCAATATCATGCGTCCCTCGAAGGATAAGAAGTTTATATCCCAACTTGATAGTCGCTTAGACATTTTGTCCAACATAGGTTTCCATGTATTGCACGTATTCGGTTTTCTTCCAACTGGTAGTCTCAGGAATTGAAATGGTACCATGTCTCTGCTACATCTCATTGTGTTTGCAAATAGGTTTAGCTCATTCTCAGGAACATTTATGCCATATAGCCGTGTCTTCTGGTAGTTCACTTTTAGGCCACTGATCATTTCCAAGCATTTTAATGACAGATGGATGCTTCTCATGTCTTCCATAGTTCCATTTCCAAAGATCAGCGTAACATCAGCGTACTGCAACTATTTTAGGGTCACTTCCCCTATTGAAAACCCCCTATAGATCTGCCTTTTGTAGCCGGCTATAAGAATCCAGTCCAGGACTTCTACTGCTAATAGGAATAAAAAGGGGAACAAAGGATCACCTTGTCTTAATCCATGTTGTGGCTTGAACTCCGAAGTTGGACTTGCATTCACTAAAATCGAAATACTTGCTGAAGAGATACACTCATAGACCCATGAGATAAACAGCGTGGAGAATACCATTTGCTCCATAACATCAGTCAAAAAATTCCAATCCACCGAATCAAATGCCCTCTGGAAATCAACTTTAACCATGATTAATCTTTGCCCTGTTTTTTTCGCATAATCAATGGCCTCATTTGCGCAGACTACACCATCAGTGATACTTCTCCCTCTTAGGAATCCAGTTTGTTTGTTAGAGATGAGACCATTCATTTCCTCTTTCAATCTTCTAGATAGCAGTTTCGTCAGGATCTTATAGGAGCAATTGATAAGGGATATAGGTCGGAAATGTCCAGAAATTGTGGGCCTGTCTACCTTGGAGACCAAGGTAATGAATGAGGCATTGAGTCCTTTGGCAATTTTTCCTGTAGAATAGAATACAGCAATGAAATCGAGGAAGTTATGTTTTAGTATCTCCCAAAACGATTGGATAAATTTGAAGTTTAGACCGTCAGGTCCAGGACTTTTGTTTCCACTACAGCTCCATACTGCATTTTTGACTTCCTCTTCACTGAAAGGGGCTGTGAGTCTCCTATTTTGTTCCATATTCAATTTGTAGAGTGGCTGTGGAAAAATTGTCTCAACCCAACTTTAACATCTGTCACCTCTTCTGATCAGATATGATCAAAGTAGAGCCCATGTATATCCATCTGATATCTGTTCTTTCGTAGGGATGCATGAAAGTATTTTGTGTTCGCATCCCCCTCTTTGAACCATTTCTGCCTGGACTTTTGATAAATGATAGAAGTTTGATGGTTCTGGAGCTGTTTTAACTCTGCCCAAGCTTCTTTTTTCATATCAACTTCCTGAGGGGTTAGGACTGAGATATTGATCTTTTCATTAAAGAATCTGATAGTTTGCTACAGGATCTTTATTCGCTCAAGGACATCTCCATTTTTCTCAGCATTCCATTTCCTGACTGCCTCTCTCAAATTTTTTATTTTGGATTTCAGATTCAATCCCTTTGAGACACCTGCGTGTTGTATCTGCCATTTCTGGATAACCACCTCTCTGAGAGTAGTGTCTTGCAGCCAGATATCATAGCATTTAAAAGGCCTGGGCCCCCAATTCTTTGCTCCTTCTGAGAGTAATATAGGGGAGTGATCAGATAAATCCCCATCCATAGCAGTCAATATCAGCTTGGGCCAACAAGTGATCAATGATTCACTTAGCAGCATCCTGTCTAAACGACTTGCCCCCTGACTATCAGGATTGAACCAAGTGTTATCAGCATTGATCAGTGGGATATCAATGAGCTTAGAGTGTGCTATAAATTCAGAAAACAGGTTTCCTTCACCAACTGCATATGTAGAGCTTCCCACCCGTTCAGTTGCAGCTCACACTGCATTAAAATCTCCTAGGACCCAACATTTTTCATCTAGCTTTGACATTCGATATACTAAAATTTCTTGCCATAACTCTTTCTTTAGCGGCGGTAGACAGGAGGAGTAGACACAAATAACCGTGACTTCCTGATTCTCAAATAGACCAGTTACCGCAATGATGCTTCTTCCTTCCCAATAGCTTATCTTTTGGAACTTTATTTTCTGCCAGGTAATGAGAATTCCACCTGATGCTCCAACAGAGTCTTTATGTACAAAGTCATAGTCTATTTGGCTACCCCATAGTTTCTTCATAACTCTATGATCAACTACTTGCAACTTTGTTTCTAGGATGCCTACCATATCGGGTGAGTGTTTTTTAAACATTGTTCTCAACAAGCGCTTCTTTGTAGGGTTGCTCAGTCCCCTTATATTCCAGCTAATAATCTTCATTTAATGCTAGCTTGTTCACCTTCCACCTGTGAGGATAAGCCATCTAGCTGTTCAGACTCCATTGCATCCTCACGATTTTTAATATTTGAGATCACTAGATCTTGGACAATGTCATATTCACACCCTGCGAACTTTATTCCAATTTTCATCCCGTGCTCAATAACTTCAAGAGTGTCCTGCTTGATCTCCTGCCGAGTCTCTAGATTTTCTTTCTTCTGCATTTTTACAAGATACATTTTGTAGTGGGATTCAATATTTTGCAGCATTGCTTTCACTCGGCTAAAAAGTGCTTCACTCTCCTCCTCTGAACTAGGGGGGTGATATTGAACAAGTTGACCTGCTTCAGTAGCTTGTGTGTTTGATCTTGCTAGCTCGTTTTTTGTAGATGACTCAGTCTCCTGACGCACAAGTATTTGTGCAGGTTTCGGTATCTGCTCAGATATATTCTCAGTCGGAGATGGTGGAGTTTGCACCACATAAGCATTATCAGCCACTAGGTCAGATGGAGTTTCTGTTTCTGTTTCCTTCTCAAGACTCTCCCCTCTGGTAAGAATGCGGATAGGAGAAGATCTCACCTCTGTAGAAGGTCTCTGCTTCGAGGGTCCCCCTACTCCCTTATACTTGAATTTTCCACCTTCTCCTTCAATAGGCAAGGACTCGAATGAGTTTTGGCTAGCAATGATTGGAGCCTTACCGGGTCTGTGTTCATTTGTTTCACCTTCAGCGTGTGTCTCTTCTTCACTATGTTTAAAGAGAGATTTATGACATAAGTCGCATACAGTTTGTTCCTTTACCAGCAAGCTATGATTTAAACCATTCACCTGAATATTAGTCACATACTCAATTTTCCGGGGATAGATGTCAAGATACACAAGCTTATTTCACCCAGTTTCCATCTCATAAAAGTGTCTTCAGCAGAGGAAACAAAACTGCCCAGATTCTTTGTTAACGACTTATAAAAATGCTTAGTCATACAAGTAAAGGGGACCCCTTTCACAGATAGCCAACACTTCCTCGTTTCCAATTCCAGAAAACTGTCATCTTCTGACCATGGTTTCATAGTTATGAACGTTCTCAACATGTCCTCCAATTGGTCAGTTAGTAGCTTGTTTTGTATTTCTGCACTTCTTGGAGTCAAAATTCTTGTGTTGGCATCCACATATGAGACACCAACATTTACATATCCACAAGTCCGTAGGACATTTTCAACTTGTTCATCAGTTACTCCATTTCCAACATTTGCTATCAGACTTTGGTTTAGCCAAGCTTTTTCGGATACAGTTAGGGAGAATTTCCTTCCATCAGTTGGTAGTTCCTTTTATGTCTGATGCTTAGTGTCATTTGTGCCTTGTCTTCGCACTGATTCATCTGGTTCAGCTACCACATTTTCACCCCACACTTTCTTGGCTATCTGCTCTTTTCCACCCAAATTTTTTGCTCTAGGATATTTTGGGTACTGTACCTCAATTAGGTAATCGCCAAACCACAGCCCCTTGAGTAAAGCTTGGACCTTTGCATTCTTATGCATGTAGATGAAGCCATATCGTTTATTCTGCACATTTAGCTTGCTGGGGATATAGATGTCCATTACCCCCCCAAGTCTGGAGAAGAGTTGATATATCTCTTTCTTCCCACAGTTTGGAGGGAAACCTGCAAAGTACAGGTTCACAGCTGCTTCTTGAAGTGTACTCTTTGGTAGGATTTTGTCTTTTTTTCCTCCATTGATAGTCTCATTATCACGTCTGTTCTGGTTTCTAATACGGAGTTGTAAATCGCGTCTCATTTTGTGCAGAAATGAAGAGGAGGGAAATAAAAACCAGTGCACCCCTTGGGCTCGTTGGAGTAACCGGACATGGGCTTCCACCTGTCAAGCGAGCGCACCCAGGATGACAAAGGTGGACAACTGGCCAGCCATGGAGGAAACCACTGTGGTTATAGATCCTGCCTAACGAGCTCACCCGGGAAGGCAAAGGAGCTAAACCACGGCCATCTCCACTGCGATGACGAGATTAAAGCGAGATTCAGATTAAGATGCAGAATATTCATTCTCGCGAACTCAAGAAAGAGAATTACATGAGTTTGAAACTCTTGGATTCAAACTGAGAGGCGTTTCTTCAAAGCTACTTTATAGGATGTGGAGATTATCCCATTAGAGGCGTGGCTGTGATCCTGGTGTGCTACCTCGGGAGAGGGATTCATACAAGACCGTTTAGGTTCAAACCTCGAGAATTGAGCAAGAGAGGATCTGATTTAGGCGGAGCGAAATTTTGTAATAGTTAAAATATGGTATTGAGAATTGGAGGAGGAAGTAAAAAAATATGTTGGGTCAAACGGTCACCTCAACTATACATTAATATCTAAGTTTGGCTGCGCAAATTAAATATTGAATAATATTAAACTTATATAATGGAATCAAATCCAATAAAATATTAATATTTGAAATTATAATAGCTGATTACACAATTATTTAGAAATAATTAGTATTAACACATTTGATATTGAATTAATTTTGACCTACAATCTCATTGTTGTTAAAATCTTATCTTTAACTATGTTTTGTCATGATCTTTGGGTTGTGTTTGTAAGAGCTTATGCTTTTGCAGAAGTATTTTTGAATAGAGAAAATTAAAAAAGGAACTTTGTATAGAAGTTTGTATGTGTTTGGAAAAATGTTTTGTCATTGAAAAAGTCAAAAGTGTTGTATTTGTAAATATTTTTTGAAAACAACTTCTTTTAACTTGTAAAAATGAAAAGAAAAAAATAACCTCACAGTAATGAATGAAACGAAGAAAAATATTTCAGTACAATAATTTAACGAACTTGGAAAACCATAATTTGGCGTTCGAAAAATGTTTGCATCGATACAGAGGACGTACTGATCAGAAAGGGTGCACTGATCCCGGATGAAGGTCCATGGCTTCTATACCCTCTTTTGTTTAAAGCTCATACCATACTATCTAGTGTTGGCAGGCATAGCATAAATATCTGCACCCGTTCGGAAAATACCACTGCTGCTGCTCTAGCTACTTGGAGTCTGGACCACGGTGTGCAGGATTTCCATCACCTCCACCAACTCCCAGCTGTGATCCTAGAGCAACTCATCAAAGACAAACAGAGAGCCACTAATTCAAATTAAATCGAGGAGAAGCCTTCTCGAGTTCATGCACTCACAAATAACTCAAGGACAACTTTTGAGAGCTATACGCCTGCAACACCTCAGGTATTTTGTCCAATCCAATTATTTTGCTCATGCAGGTCACAAGATTTCAGAGCTACGGCATCTATCAATTCAGCAATCTCTCCAAACACTAGATTCTTTGACTCATGAGACTGCATATGTAAAGCTTGTACTTGTCATTCATTGCTACACAAACGCTAGGATAGTGTTGTATGAACATTACGGCTCATTAGTAGTTATTTTTTACATCAATACGTAACTCCGTCCAAAACCAACGGACGGTTAAAAAAAATCTCATACCACGAAAAATTGAAGAAAAAAAAACGAAGAGATCTCATACCACGAGATGCCTGTAGAATTCTGTTTGGCTACGTCGGTTGGGAGAGAACGATTGGAAATAAGGGTTTTGTCCTTCCTGTTAAGGAAACAACCAACAATCAAGGAGAGATTGAGGAGATTGCACCTGTTATGGAAACAACCGAAGATCATG
>JAOYMZ010092459.1:0-10524 GCA_025802335.1 Pinguicula primuliflora | reverse complement strand
GGGAAGTTGTGGGGGCGTTGGAGTTGGGGGCGAGGTTGGGGGCAGGGGCGGGGATGGAGTTGGAGTCGGGGTTAGAGTCGGGGTTAGAGTCGGGGTCGGGGTGGGGGACCCCCCCGGGTGCGGAGACCATTTGATTGATGAAGAATTTTTGAATGGACCTAAAGGTGTATTTACGTATGCCGGCAAGTACGTCTTTGTAGACCTTGACCAGATTATATTGAGAGGATTTGGATCGGAAGGTCATTACGACCATCAAATAGAAGATTTTGAAATTTTGAATGTGCCTGCACTAAGGAGAATCACAGAAAGGTATAAGGATATGATGTCAGCTATAGAGCATGCTATGGTTGAGCTGGGTTATAAAGAGGAATATGTGTGCTGGTACATGGCAGGAAAGCGTAGTACGTTTAACAGGTACCACATCGAAGCTCTTACAAGTTTGGGCGTGAATCATATGGTCAATGGTAAGTTTAATATTATTCTAATTTTAAAATGAAGTTGTTAACAATTTTTTAGTTTCAATTATCCATTTAACTTTTTTACAGACGATCTAAGTGCGGCGGACGATCTTCTTGCTAACCTAATGCAACCGTTGGAGGGAACGCTCGAGCACAACAACATTTTCCAAGTGCTATCACACGACCTTCGTTACTTTAGAGAGCCTATGCTGTCATTGACTTAGAATCCACGCTTTAGAGTCTTTTGTACGATTCCTCGGGCATCAATGCCGGTAAGGTACCAACCCTACACCAATCCGCGCTTGGTGGATGTGCTATGGGACTTAACCCACATTGTCTATGATCAGAATTTCAACCCCGTTATTTGTTGGCCGCGGCTTCCCCAGTATGCTTAAAACATTGCTCCACTCAAGAGAATACTGTTGGATGTTCCAAAAATTCATCAACAGTTGCTAGCAATAGAGATCAAAGAAAACATAATTCTTTTTTTTTTTTTTTGATAGGTATAGAGACATAATATTGTTTTTTTCTTCTTTTGTTTATATGAATAAATTCTGCTCTTCTCCCACTGCAACAACTACATTTTCTGTGCGCCTGGCATGCTGACCATTCTTTTTTAGGAGAATAAAAGAGATGACTTCTGCCCCAACATTTACACTATCCATTCAAAATTATTCAAACACCCAAGCATGTAAAATTGTTTGAAGTTTTTTTTTGTTTGTTTGCTTTCTGTTTCACACCACTCAAAGTTATAATTGATCGGATCATTTCTGCACAATAAATGCATGAATTCTAGTTCCAGTCGATATAAAATTTTATTTATAACTGTTTCAATTTGGACAAAATTAAAACTCTATTAATATATATATATATATATATAAACTACTTCAACAATTAATCCAAGGTCTGTGGCAGCAAAGATTAGATATCTCAACTTCCAGCATTGGAAATAATTTAACAGCGATAATACTGTTGAGATAGAGCTCAAGAGAGACAATAGGTGCTAAGGATATGGGTGGAGTTGATCCTACGCAACTTACTCTTCTAATTTTCAAGCACGATATTTTTTCTTCTTCTTTTGTTTGTATGAATAAATTTTGCTCTTCTCCCACTGCAACAACTGCACCCAGACCTGCTGACCATTTTATTAGGAGAATAAAAGAGAAGGTTTCTGCGCAGCATTTACACTATCCGTTCAAAACTATTCGAATACCAAAGAGTGTAAAATTGTTTGAAGTTTTTTTTTGTTTCGCACCACTAAGAGTTGTAATTGATTGAATCATTTCCGCACAATAAATGCACAAATTCTAGTTCCAATCGGTATTAAATTTTATTTATAATTCTTTCAATTTGGAAAGAAATTAAAGCTCTATTAATATGTATATAAACTACTTCAACAATTAATCCAATATTTGAGGCAGCAAAGATTAGATATCTCAACTTCCCGCGGTGGAACTAGTTTTATGGACGATTGTACTGTGGAGAAAGAGGCTCAAGAGAGACAATAGGTGCTAAGGAAATGGATGGATTTGATCTTACTCAACTTACTCTTCTAATTCTCAAACATGATATTTTTTTCTTCTTTTGATTGTATGAATAAACTCTGCTCTTCTCCCACTGCAACAACTGCACTGTCTATATGCCAGACATGCTGACAATTCTTTTTTAGGAGAACAAAAGAGATGGCTTCTGCCCCAGCATTTACATTATCTGTTCAAAATTATTCGAACACCAAAGCATATAAAATTGTTTGAAGTTTTTTTGTTTGTTTGCTTGTTTGTTTGTTTCACACCACCAAAAGTTGTAATTGATCTAACCATTTCTGCACAATAAATGCACGAATTCTAGTTCCAATTGGTATAAAATTTTATTTATAATTGTTTGGGCGTGAATCATATGGTCAATGATAAGTTTAATATTATTATAATTTTAAAATGAAATTGTTAACAATTTTTTAGTTTCAATTATCCATTTAACTTTTTAACGATGTTTTTGACGTATCTCATAGGAAAATAGCACAACCCAACTCTTAGTAAGATCAATTTGCTATGATCATAGAGTGTAGGTAACATCGTGGCATAACTCAGGGTAAAAAATAGCAGACACAAATGGATAATTCAAAAAAGTCCATGAGCTTCAATCAGGCAGCTGATGAAACCAATCGAACCATTGAATGCCAATGTATTTATTATTGTAAATAGGTTTGCGTACGCAACGACCTTCTTCTAAGAAAATATTTTGCTCGGTGGACCCATTATAGCAGCATATATGGTCATTGTGATAAGAACTTCCACAACAAACAACAATTATGTAGCTCTTTATTGGTAGCGTCAAAGAGTGACACAACACATCTTCTTAGGAAACGTTCGACTGCCCCAGCTTGGGTTCTCAAAAAATCAAGTCTCGGTACAGCCTAATTCACAACATTTCCTCTCATTGCCGTAACATCTCTTAGAATTTGTGCAATTTCTTCAAAACCAAGTTCAATGACCATGTCTAATCCCTAAAACGCTAAACCCTAAATCCCTAAACCGTTACCATAGTGTTATTCCTTGCGTCAATATTATCAACATGACTGTATGACACTATCTGGGTGAGTGGATATAACAACAAGAAAAAAAATAATGGAGAGAAATTATTAACAATATAAATAATTTATTTTCCAAATAAACACAACATAAAACTATGTTTCTCATCTCTCTATGCATATACGTGTTATGTGAAATGAAATGTACGCATAGACCAATAAAAAGAATTCCCATCATCACTTTATCTAAATCCGCTAAAAAGGTCATTTAGAGGGGTACAAATAAATATCAATTTTCTGCTCATTCTATCTATTTTATTCACATTACATTTATATGTATGGGGAGATGAGAAACATGTTTGATGAAAATAAAACTACTAAGGGGAGAAACATATTTAACGCCCAACATAGAAAATCCTGTTACCGTATAGTACAAATCCCATCGGTTTCATTGGCCCAACGACTGTAACTAACACCAAGTAATAGCTCGCCACAAACCATAGCAGAAACAGATGGACAATCCCATAACATCCGCAGATTTTAAATAGACAGCTTATGAAAGCAATCGAAATGTTGAATGCCAGAGTGTTTAATAGCGTAAATTTGTTTTCCTGCCCGACTTGCCTCTTCATGGAATATGTCTTGCTCGGTGGAGCAATTATAGCCGCATATGTGGCAGTTTTGATCAGAACCGCAACAACAATTATGTAGCTCCTCACTGTTAGCGTCAGAGAGCGTAAAGCCAGATCACATCTTCTGAAGATAAGTTCGATTAACATAGCTCGGGTGCTCAAAAAATAAACTATAGGTACATCCCAGTTCGCAACATTTCCTCTCCTTGCCCCAACACCACTTAAAATCTGCGCAATTTCTTCATAACCAACTTCGATCTCCATGTCTAATGGTGTTACTATAGCATTGCTCATTGTGTTAATATTGTAAACGAAGTACGACGCCATCTGTCTTGTAAGAAGAGGAAGAAAAATAATGGAGAATTGACAATACAAATTTTTGATTTCCAAAATAAATGCAACATATGTTTCAAACCTCACGATCCTCTACCTGCACAACAATGTGCCAAATTGTATTCCCGCCTTCATCTTTGAACTCAAGCATTTCCATAAAGTCCATCCCCCTACACCGATTTAGAAGAATAAAAAAAGCGTCTGCATTCCCGAGCTCGAGGGCCACCATGAAGATTGTTTGAGACGTACTTGTTACATCTCTCATCGACCCCAGACACTGTGACAGAAAAAATGCCAATATCTCTAAATGTTATATTTTTTAATGCCAATTGAAAAAATGCCCATATCTCTACCCCGGAAATGAGTGGAGTTGATCCTACGCAACTTACTCTTCTAATTTCCAAGCATGATATTTTTTTCTTCTTTTGTTTGTATGAATAAATTCTGCTCTTCTCCCACTGAAACAACTACATTTTCAGTGCGCCTAACATGCTGATCATTCTTTTTAAGAGAATAAAAGAGATGACTTCTGCCCCAACATTTACACTATCCATTCAAAATTATTTATACACCAAAGCATGTAAAATTGTTTGAAGTTTTTTTTTGTTTGCTTGTTTGTCTGTTTCGCACCACTCAAAGTTGTAATTGATCGGATCATTTCCGCACAATAAATGCACGAATTATAGTTCCAATCGATATAAAATTTTTATTTATAACTGTTTCAATTGGGAAAAAATTAAAACTCTATTCCAATGGGTATTAAATTTTTTCCCAATGGGTATTAAATTTTATTTCTGCACAATAAATGCACGAATTCTAGTTCCAATGGGTATTAAATTTTATTTATAATGGTTTCAATTTGGAAAAAAATTAAAGCTCTATTAATATGTATATAAACTACTTCAACAATTAATCCAATGTTTGTGTCTGCAAAGATTAAATATCTCTACTTCCAGCAGTGAAAATAGTTAAACAGATGATAGTGTTGTTGAGAAAGAGGCTTAAGAGAGCCAATAGGCGCTAAAGAAATGGGTAGAGTTGATCCTACGCAACCTACCCTTCTAATTCTCAAGCATGATATTTTTTGGGGTAATGCTACTCATATACACTTATTTGATACCATTTATTGACATTGTGATGTGACCATCATCACAACAACAAGTATTATTATTTATATTCATTTCTTTTATTTTATTTGTGGTTGTGATTGTTGAGACATCACAATGTCAAGAAATAATGATTTTCCTATTTTTTTTCTTCTTCTTTTGTTTGTATGAATATATTCTGGTCTTCTCCCACTGTAACAACTGCATTATCTGTGCGCCAGACATGCTGACCATTCTTTTTTTGGAGAATAAAAGAGATGGCTTCCACCCCAACATTTACACGATCCGTTCAAAATTATTCGAACACCAAAACATGTAAAATTGTATGAATTTTTTTTTGTTTGTTTCACACCACCAATTGATCGAATTATTTCCGCACAATAAATGCACGAATTCTAGTTCCAATCAGTATTAAATTTTATTTATAACTGTTTCAATTCGGTAAAAAAATTAAAGCTCTATTAATATGTTTATAAACTATTTCAACAATTAATCCAATGTTTGTGGCAGCAAAGATTAGATATCTCAACTTCCGGCAGTGGAAATAGTTTAACAGACGATAGTACTCTGGAGAAAGAGGCTCAAGACAGACAATAGACGCTAAGGAAATGGGTGGAGTTGATCCTAAGCAACTTACTCTTCTAATTATAAAGCATGACATTTGTTTCTTATTTTGTTTGTTTGAATAAATTTTGCTCTTCTCCCACTGCAACAACTACACAGTCTGTGCGCCAGACATGCTGCACATTCTTTTTTAGGAGAATAAAAGAGATGGCTTCTGCCCCAACATTTATACTATACGGTCAAAATTATTCGAACACCAAACTATGTAAAATTGTTTGAAGTTTTTTGTTTGTTTCGCATCACCAAATGTTGTAATTGATCGAATCATTTCCGCACAATAAATGCACGAATTCTAGTTCCAATCACTCTTAAATTTTATTAATAACTGTTTCAATTTGAAAAAAAATTAATGCTTTATTAATTTAAATATATGCAGGTGGCCAGTGGCCTCGGGAGAAACCCCCCGTGGAGAGTTGTGGGGGCGTTGGAGTTGGGGGCGGCATTGGAGTTCGGGTCGGCCCCCCGGGCCCAGAGACCATTTGATTGATGAAGAATTTTTGAATGGACTTAAAGGTGTATTTACGTATGCCGGTAAGTACGTCTTTGTAGACTTTGACCAAATTATACTGAGAGGATTTGGACCGGAAGGTCATTACAACCATCATGTAGGAGATTTTGAAATTTTGAATGTGCCTGCACTTAGGAGAATCACAAAGAGGTATAAAGACATGATGTCGACTATAGAGCAAGCTATGGTTGAGCTGGGTTATAGAGAGGAATATGTGTGTTGGTACATGGCAGGAAAGCGTGGTACATTTAACAGGTACCACGTCGAAGCTCTTACAAGTTTGGGCGTGAATCATATGGTCAATGGTAAGTTTAATATTATTATAATTTTAAAATGAAATTGTTAACAATTTTTTAGTTTCAATTATCCATTTAACTTTTTTACAGATGATCCAAGTGCGGCGGACGATCTTCTTGCTAACTTAATGCTACGGTTGGAGGGAACGCTCGAGCACAACAACATTTTCCATGTGCTATCGCACGACCTTCGTTGCTTTAGAGAGCCTATGCAGTCATTGACTCAGAATTCGCGCTTTAGAGTCTTTTGTACAATTCCCCAGGCATTAATGCCGGTAAGGTTCCAACCCTACACCAATCCGCGCTTGGTGGCTGTGCTGTGGGACTTCACCCACGTTGTCTATGATCAGAATTTCAATCCTGTTATTTGTTGGCCACGGCTTCCCCAGTATGCTTAAAACATTGCTCCACTCAAGAGAATACTGATGCATGTTCCAGAAATTCATCAACAGTTGCTAGCAGTAGAGAACAAAGAAGGCATAATTCTTTTTGTTTTTGTTTTTGATAGGTAAAGAGCCATAATATTGTCTGGGCGTACCTTTTTCTTTTTCATCATAATTTTTGTTGTGGCCTGCGGATTAATCAAAATCTAAGAATCAACCAAGATAAATTAATGCTTTTATCATAGAAATTGCTGGACAGACTACATATAACCGAATACAAATTGAAATGCTTAAAATTGTGCTAGTGGGTCCCACATAGAAACACACACACTAACATTGATGTGTGTGTTTTGGTGCTTAGTTATGCATTCTTTCGGTCGGTGTTTCCGTTTGGTTGTTGTACTTGTAGTAGCACAGCTCTTTTATCATTGACTCCACATTCGCTTCTTTTGAAATATCTCTACCGAAAATAAGAGTCTGACCACCAGAAACCTCTATCTTCAAGAAAATAATCAATAACAGCATGCATATTCTTCTTCCATGGGTCACACGATGATATTTTTCCCAGTATAATTCAAATAATTGAATCAGCTAAATTTTTTTACCATTGTAAGGTACAAGCGGAGATTATGGGGAACAATAGGTGTCAAACATAACATTATTAACTTCATAGACATAGATCATAGCCTGTTTACCTCTCTGCAGAATTCTTCAAACAGTGTTTTTGACGTATCTCGCATGTAAATAACACAGCCCAACTCTTAGTAAGATCAGTTCGCTATGATCAGAGAGTGTAGGTAACATCGTGGCATAGCTCAGGGTAAAAAATAGCAGACACAAATGGATAATTCAAAAAAATCCACGGGCTTCAATCAGGCAGCTGATGAAACCAATCGAACCATTGAATGCCAATGTGTTTATTATTGTAAATAGGTTTGCGTACGCAACAACCTTTCTTCGAAGAAAATATTTTGCTCGGCGGACCCATTATAGCAGCATATATGGCGATTGTGATAAGAACTGCCACAACAAACAACAATTATGTAGCTCTTTATTGGTAGCATCATAGAGTGACACAACACATCTTCTCAAGAAATGTTCGACTGCCCCAGCTCGGGTTCTCAAAAAATCAGTTCTCGGTACAGCCCAGTTCATAACATTTCCTCTCATTGCCCTAACATCTCTTAGAATCTGTGCAATTTCTTCAAAATCAAGTTCAATGACCATGTATAATCCCTAAAACTCTAAATCCTAAAACCCTAAACTGTTACCATAGCGTTATTCCTTGCGTCAATATTATCAACCAGACCGTATGACACTATCTGGGTGAGTGGCTGTAACAACAAGAAAAAAAATAATGGAGAGAAATGATTAAAAATATAAATAATTTATTTTCCAAATAAACACAACATAAAACTGTTTCTCATCTCTCTATACATATACGTGTTATGTGAAATCAAATGTACGCATAGACCAATACAAAGAATTGCCACAATCACTTTATCTAAATCCGCTAAAAAGGTCATTTAGAAGGTACAAATAAATATTAATTTTCTGCTCATTCTATCTTTTTTATTCACATAACATTTATATGTATAGGGAGATGAGAAATATGGTTTGATGAAAATAAAACTACTAAGGGGAGAAATATATTTAACGCCCAACACAAAAAATCCTGTCACCGTATGGTACAAATCCCATCGATTTCATTGGCCCAACGACTGTAACTAACACCAAGTAATAGCTCGCCGCAAACCATAGCAGAAACAGATGGACAATCCCATAACATCCGCAGATTTTAAACAGACAGCTTATGAAAGCAATCAAAACGTTGAACGCTAGAGTATTTAATAGCGTAAATTTTTTTTCCTGCCCAACATGCCTCTTCAAGGAATATATCTTGCTCGGTGGAGCAATTATAGCCACATATGTGGCGGTTGTGATAAGAACCGCAACAACAATTATGTAGCTCCTCATTGTTAGCGTCGGAGAGCGTAAAGTTAGATCACATCTTCTGAAGATAAGTTCGATAAACGTAGCTCGGGTGCTCAAAAAATCAACTATAGGTGCATCCCAATTCACAATATTTCCTCTCCTTGACCCAGCACCACTTAAAATCTGCGCAATTTCTTCATAACCAACTTCAATCGCCATGTCTAATGGCGTTAGCATAGCATTGTTCCTTGTGTCAATATTGTCAACGAAGTATGACACCATCTGTCTGAGTGCCTGTAAGAAGAGGAAGAAAAATAATGGAGAATTGACAATATAAATTTTTGATTTCCAAAATAAATGCAACATATGTTTCGAACCTCACGATCCTCTAACTGCACGATAATGTGCCAAATTGTATTCCCGCCTTCATCTTTGAACTCAAGCATTTCCATCAGGTCCATCCTCATACACAGATTTAGAAGAATATAAAAAGCGTCTGCATTCCCGAGCTCGAGGGCCACTATGAAGATTGTTTTAGACGTACTTGTTACATCTCTCATTGACCCCAGACACAGTGATAGAAAAAATGCACATATCTCTACCCCGGAAATGAGTGGCGTTGATCCTACACAACTTACTCTTCTAATTCTCAAGCATGATATATTTTTTCTTCTTCTGTTTGTATGAATAAATTTTGCTCTTCTCCCACTGCAACAACTACATTTTTTGTGCGCCTGGTATGCTGACCATTCTCTTTTAGGAAAATAAAAGAGATGACTTCTGCCCCAACATTTACATTATCCATTCAAAATTATTCAAACACCAAAGCATGTAAAATTGTTTGAAGTTTTTTTGTTTGTTTGTTTTGCACCACAAAAGTTGTAATTGATCGAATCATTACTGCACAAAAATGCACGAATTCTAGTTCCAATCAGTATTAAATTTTATTTATAACTGTTTCAATTTGGAAAAAAAATTAAAACTCTATTAATATGTATATAAACTACTTCAACAATTAATCCAATATTTGTGGCAACAAAGATTAGATATCTCTACTTCCAGCAGTGGAAATAGTTTAACAGACGATAGTATTGTGGAGAAAGAGGCTTAAGAGAGACAATAGGCACTAAAGAAATGGGTGGAGTTGATCCTACGCAACCTATCCTTCTAATTCTCAAGCATGATATTTTTTGGTGTAATGCTACTCATGCACACTTATTTGACACCATTTATTGATATTGTAATGTGGTCATCATCAACCACAAGTTTTATTATTTGTATTTATTTCTTTTATTTTATTTTTTATTGTGATTGTTGAGACATCACAATGTCAAGAAATAATGTCAAATAAGTGTGTACAAGTAGCATTTTTCCTATTTTTTTCTTCTTTTGTTTGTATGAATATATTATGCTCTTCTCCCACTGTAACAACTGCGTTGTCTGTGCGCCAGATATGCTGACCATTCATTTTTTGGAGAATAAAAGAGATGGCTTCTGCTCAACATTTACACTATCCGTTCTAAATTATTCGAACACCAAAGCATGTAAAATTGTATGAAATTTTTTGTTTGCTTGTTTGTTTGTTTGTTTGTTTCACACCGCCAAAAGTTGCAATTAATCGAATCATTTCCGCACAATAAATGTACTGTTGGGGGTGGTCCTAAATCCAGCTTGATTGTTTCGGCCCAATTTCGAAGTTATATCAGGGAGTATTTCTATTTC
>JAOYMZ010092458.1:0-10526 GCA_025802335.1 Pinguicula primuliflora | reverse complement strand
GGGGGAAGGGAGGGCAACAGAATCCAGGGAAGAAAATCACACAATCATGCAACAAAGGGGGGGGTCTGGGTGTAAGAAGCGTAGGAGAATTCAATATATCGATGTTGGGCAAATGGGGAGGAAGAATGCTAGAGAATGATGATCCTTACTGGAAGAGAATCTTAAGATCTAAATACGGGGAGAAGGGGAGATTGGGTTTGGGCAGAGTAAAAGAACTGAGGGGTGGAGGAGGGACAGAGGGAAGACGGGAAAGAATGCTTACTAGTGGGCAGATATATGAGAGACTTTGTGTGAGAACTGGTTTCAAGATCAATGACAAATAGAGGTAGGAAATGGTGAGTAAATCCTATTTTGGGAGGAGGTCTGGCTGGAAGGTGAACCACTATCAACCATATTTCCTAGACTGTTCCACAAATCTAGAAAAGGAGGGGTAACCATCTCAAATCTAGGACACTGGAATGGGAGAGAGTGAGAATGGCAATGGGACTGGAAAAGGGATCTAGACGCTCTAGAAATGCAAGATCTAAACAATCTAACTGAGTACCTATCTACTATTGTTTTGCAGGAAAATCAAGCAGATCAATGGAGCAACGGGATAAACAATTCACGACCATTCACAGTTAAAGCAAACTACCAACTACCTATAAAGCCACAGAAAGAAAATCCAAATGCTCGCTGGTTAATAATTCCACAGGTAACTTGGATTCTATCTTTGCAGTGTGTCTCAAGAACTGGAGAAATGGGGTGCCATAGAAGGCTGCAGTTTCTTCGAAGAGTCAACTTCCCAGCTGCTTTCACAGCAGAACACTGCAAATCAAAGCCCTCAACCTGCAACAAACAACAGTAGCAACAACAATGACTAAGAGGATTCTCAAGATGCATAGTCACGGTTGTCCATTTCCTTGAAGGAACAACAAAGAAGGCATGAGATATGAGCTATATTTATACTACAAATATAGTGTTTCCATTTTTGCAGGTATCCGGGAAACAGCCTTAAGAAAATATTGCATAGATTCAATTTGGACTATAGTGATTATGTTTTGATGTATATTTTGAGGAGAAAGTATAATCTCATACTTGTATCTCTAGATTCAAGGTTTGTAAGAATATTACGGCCGCACACGAGCCTAATTTTTATTAACACGTAAATCTGTAGTGTCGGGTTTGATTTAGAAAAAAACTACCAACTACTGATCCACCAAGCCAACATTCAATGGAGATCAAAGACAATCGAAGAACTAGGAAAAAGCTGGAATCCAAATCTACCATCTAAAGTCTCAATTTTCATATGGAGATTTAAACAGAATCACTTACTGTTGTAGTTTATTAAGGGCATTTAGGTGTTTTCCCGTAAGTTGTATAAATATCCCAATGAATGAATGAAATACAATCTTGTGCTCAAATTCTACATGGTATCAGAGTCGCAAAAACCTTAACCCACTAACCAATTTCCGCCGCCGCCACTCTGTCCACCGTCACCGACGCCCATCACCGGCCACCTTCCACGACCGCGCGCCACCCCAGCCCCAGTTTTCGATCACGCTACTGTGCCTCTATGCGCGTTTTTGCGCATTTGACCGCTGCACGCCGACTAGGACTCCGGCACCTGCGCCGCAGTATCCCACCAGTTGTGATGACCTTCTCTATAATTGAAATGTTCACAACGTGATGGATTTTGAGAATTATGGATTGTTGTTGGGTTTTTTCTGAATCTGAGCTGAATTGAGTATTAGAGGTTAATTGTGAATGAATGGTATATTATTGATTTGAGTTGTGGATTGGAGTGATTGTTAATGTGGAAATTGTTGATGGTGTGTTGTTGATTTGGAGTTTAGTTTATGAATTGTGAAGTTCTGACTTTTGGAGGTTGTATTGTTGTTTGTGGAGATTGAGTGATTGGTTGTTAATTGGTAATTTTTTTATGATGGAAGAAGAGTTGGAATTCTCGACAGAAATTGATTTTAAGGTTACGAAAGCTCTAGTTACGTTTGTACGAGAAATTGATGTATCTGGTGAGATTTCTTCTACGTCTTTTGTCCAGACATATGCTTTGACTTCTGTTTCACGGTGCACAGATTGTATAGTTGATTCAGGTGTTTTCCGCCATATTACTGACTCTGTTAGGGAGTTCTCATCTTCTACTCATCTACCAGTACTAGAGAGTATTCAGACTACTGATGGAACTGCCTAGCCTGTGGCTGGTCATGGTACAGTGACGTTGCACTGATTCTTTAGCTCTATCAAATGTTTTACATATTTCATCATTTTTTGTGAATATCTTATCTATTAGTGCTATTAATCTTCAATTAAATTGTGTTGCTTCTTTTGATATGCCTAAAATAATTTTCCGTGAGAAGGGGACAAGACGTTGATTAGGGACTGGGACATGGCGTAAAGGCTAGTAATATCTGCATCGAGATGGCATAGACTCCGCCTTTTCGTCTCTTGTTGCTAGTTCTAGTGGTAGCTCTCTGGTTGAATTGTTGATGCTTCATCATACGCAACTTGATCATCCTTTGTTTAGTACTTTGAGTTGTTTGTACCCATCCCTGTCTGGGAAAGCGAAGAAAGAAAAACTAGAGTGTGGTGTTTGTGAGCTTGGAAAACATACGACGAGCTCTTATACTAGTACTGGTAGTAGAATTCGTCCGTCATTGATGTGATTCATTCTGATGTCTAGAGACCCTGCCCCACAACTGCATGGTTTTTGGTATTTTGTGTCCTTTATTGACTACTGTTCTTGTGTGACGTGAATCTATTTGATAAAAAGTAAGAATAAAGTTTTTACTTGTTTTAAAGATTTTCACAGAAATATTCAAAACTTAATTTGGTGCAATCGTGAAAGTATTGAGCTCTGATAATGGTACCGAGTATACCAATTTTGCTTTTGGTGAGTATATATCCTCTTAGGGTATACTTCATCAGACTATATACCCATACATACCAGAACAGAATGGAGTGGCTGAACGGAAGAACTGACATCTTCTTTAGGTTTCCCGAAGCATGATAATTTCAATTAATGTTCTCAAGTACTTTATGGGGACAGACTGTTTTGACTGCTGCTCGGTTGATTAATCGGATGCCTTCTCGTGTGTTATTGGTAGACTCCCGTTGAGGTGCTAACTGGTCAAAAGGAAGAGATTCTTTCTTCATGGATTTTTGATTTTGTGTGTTTTGTCTAGGACCGTCGACCATCTATTGGTAAGTTGGATTCTCTAGCTCTAAAGTGTGTATTTGTATGCTACTCTACAACTCAAAAGGAATATGTGTATTGGAGCCCTGCCGAGAGGTGACTAAATGTGAGTATGGACGTAACATTTCGGGAGCATGAGCCATATTTTGCTGAGATGATGTCTCCTTTCTGTGACTTACCGGATATGCAGTGTAGAGTTGAGAGTGGTACTGGAGATGGAGGTGTGAGTGGTAGGACTGAGCCAGGGAATGTTGTGAGTACAGGTCTTATCCCTTCTCCTATTGTGCCGGTTGGAGTTGATGAACCTGAGAGCTCACATGAGGATGGTGAGACTCAGTTCTACGGGGAGGATATTGTGTTGGTTCAAGATCTATCTGCCAATCTCTCACTCGTCCCTTCTCTGGAAATGTTTATCTTGGATGTGGCTCCTGGTCCCACAGATGATATGGTTCTTATTTCTTCTGCTCCTACCCCTGTTGCAGTGCGAAGATCCTCTCGCATTAATGTGGGGATTCCTCCTGATCGATATGGTTATGATATTGACGATTATGTATCATATTTTCATTTGTCACCTGCACATGAGACATTCATTGCATTATTGGATAGGGTCTCTATTCCCAACTCGTGTCAGGTTACGAAGACTGATTCAAAGTGGAAGGTATCTATGTTTGAAGAACTTGGAGCTCATGAAAGGAACAAGACTTGGGAGTTGGTGGTATTACCACCAGAAAAGAAAGTTGTTTGATGTAAGTGGGTTTACACCCTGAAGCAAAACCCGGAGGGATGCATTGAACGATACAAGACAAGGTTGGTGGAAAATGGGTACAGTCGAACATACGACATAAACTATGATGAGACATTTGTACTCGTGGCGAAGATGAGTACTGTGAGGTCACTTGTCTCTCTGGCGGTCAATGGAGGATGGAAGTTGCACCAGTTTGATGTGAAAAATGCATTTCTTCACAGTGACTTGCTTGAGGAGGTGTACATGGAGATACCTCCTGGGTTCAAGATCAAAGACAAAGTGGATAAGGTTCTTAGACTCAAAAAATCTCTTTATGGATTGAAGCAACCTCCTCGAGTATAGGTTGACAGGCTTCGAAGAGCTATGATAAGCATGGACTTTCAGTAGGTTAATGCTGACCATACAGTATTCTTCAGGCATCATAGAGGTCATATCACTATTCTGGTAGTATATGTGGATGACATGATTATCACAGGCGATGATGAGAGTGAGATTGCGCAGCTGGAGCAGAAGGTGGGAAAGGTGTTTGAGGTGAAAAACTTGAGATCTCTTCATTATTTTCTTGGGATTGAGATAGTACATGGAGTGAACGGGATAGTTTTATCACAGAGGAAGTACACACTAGACCTCCTTACTGATACAGGAATGGTAGGATATTTTTTTTACAAGAAAAGGATTTCATTCATTATCTTAAAAAGGGTTACAAAAGATACATACATTTGAAGTTCAAATAACTTATCTGAACGCATGACTGCCATCTACTTCCCTGTCCCTTCTCAAACATCTCAAGGCGGTTTAAATGCATAGCTAAGACCAACCGTTAACCCAGGGTGTCGCATCCAGTCCGAGAGGGTTGCTCCTAATGACTTCAATCCATGCGCATCCACCCAAAATCACGTAGAGAGATTTATAGTTTCTTCTAAATAAGTTATTCATTTGTTATCAAATCTCACTCCATTCCTTTCTTTCCATATATACCACAATGTTGCTTGCCATATAGCCTTCCAAATTTCTCTGCCAACTCTCCCATTTAGTAGTTCCATATGCTTCCTGAAGTGGCTTAGAGGTTCTGTTTCATTTTGTGTTTCCAGGCCAAACCAGGAGTAAATGTTTGACCATACTTCTTTGGAGTATGCGATGTAAGACAGTAGTCATACCTATTGACCAAAAGGTCAAGTTGAGAGCAGATGAAGGAGAACCAATTGCTCGGGAGAGATATCAGAGATTGGTGGGTAGATTGATCATCTGACTCACACCCGACCTGACATGTCATTCGCTATGAGTGTGGTGAGTCACTATATGCATGGTCCTAGGAATGATCATATGAATGCTATGTATCATATTGTGAGGTACTTGAATAGTGCACCAGGAAAGGGGCTGACTTTCAGGAAGAGTGGTCACTTAGACATTGAGGGTTTCTGTGATGCTGATTGGACGAGTTGTGATGACCGGAAGTAGACTTCAGGGTATTGCATGTTTGTAGGAGGTAATCTAGTCACATGGAAGAGCAATAAACAATAGGTGGTTGGTTGCAAGATCTACATGAGGTAGAATATCGAGCGATAACTTTGGAAATTCCTGAGATATTGTGGTTGAGGCTGTTGTTGTCAGAGCTCAAGTTGAAGCAAGCAAACAAGATGAAATTGTGGTGTGACAGTTGGGCTGCAATTAATATCGCCAACAATCCCATTCAGCACGATAGAACCAAACATGTGCAATGGAAAACAACGATCACATCTGCTATGAATGCGTCAAAGCGCAAAAGATTAGGGAAAAAGTTTTTGTTTGGCTCAACATACCTGTGATCAGTGACAAAGACCCAATCATGGAACAATTCGTCGATCTAAAGCAAAGGGTGTCATCGCCTAAAGCCTGGTTCTGCATCTGGGCTGCCACAATCTGGGAAATTTGGAGAAATCGAAATGAATTACAATTCAAAGGATCAAATTCAAGCGAAATCAAGACACTCAATGCAATACAATCAAACCAGTGGCTCTGGTTCAAAGCAAGGACAACAATCACCAGCACCTCAGTCGCCTTCTTCGTTGATCAATTGGCCGGAAACCCGTTGGCTTGCATTGCTGATCTGGGATAATTGGAATATTCGTCAGTGTTTACCCCTCGGAAAAAATGGGGAAGGGAGCGATGAAGATGAAGGAAGCCTAACCGCAAGGAAAAATCGCGTTAAAAAAGGATGTGGCTTTTGGTTGTTTTTATCTTCAAATTTACATTTTATTAGCGTAAATAGACTTATGTATATAAAGGTGTAAGACTCTTTTTTCAGCATATATAAGTTTTCATTTACCTAAAAAAGAATCAAACATGTGTAGATCGACAGGTTCTTCATCAAAGAGAAGCTGAATTGTAAATTGTTAGAGTTGAGGCATGTGGTCACAAAGCATAAAATAGCTGATTGTCTCACCAAATGACTTAACTCTATTGATTTGTCCCGCTTTTGTCATAAGATGGGCTTACTCAATATTTTTCGCCCATCTTGGGGGGAGTGTTGGTAGTTTATTAAGGGCATTTAGGTCTTTTCCCTTATGTTGTATAAATATCCCAATGAATGAATGAAACACAATCTTTTGGTCAAATTCTACGCTTACCAACAAAGAAAAACCTCCAGAAGCGCAGGATCATCCCAGAAGACTTGCTGACAGTACGCCCTTTGTCTACATCACCATGCACATGAAGAAGATTCAGATACATCGACATTGAATGCAGAAACAATGGATCACTGATTCAAAATATGTGAGGTTAAAGAAATTATGGAAAGAGATACAAAATTGGCTTAAATTACCGAACATTGAAAACTCCACCGTGCCATACGAACAACCATTCGACGATCTTCGACCATCGGGCATAAAAGCAACTGTTTGGAGAACAATCTGGCAAGGATTTGTATGAAAAATCTTGCAAACTAACAACATTTCCCACTTCCAGGAAGAATATCTCAACAAAGAAAAATTCCACAATGTTCTAAAGATCACGATGTGGGAATGGATTATTGAAAGATCAAGATCGGGGGAAGAAAATTGCATACAAGTAAATAATGATGTATCACTTTTGACTTGGAGGATCGGGCATAATCCTATAATTGCCCATTTGTAATTTTTGTATGGACCAAGGGGCGGGGCTGCCCAAAAGACACTATGTAAATAATTTTTCATATACTAAACTTTGCCTAACAAAAAAAGGTTGGTGTATCACGTCAAGTTGAGTGCAAGTGGTATTACAGTTGTTTCTGTGAAAAAGATCTTGAATATTAATTCTGAAATGGTGTTTGGCTCAATTGCGTGTGACCCGTGTTGTTAGCTCAAATCTTAAAATACTTTGGCCCTAAGGTTCTAATAAAATTAATTCATATTCACTTCATAAATTAATCCGTATGCACACTCATGAGTCAATCCAAGACCCAAATGGGTCGTGTGCGACCCATTGCTGATATGGTCCGAATCTACCAAAATGTTAGATAAGCATCCTCCAATCTTTCGTGCTTTTCGAGTTCAAGACTAGTCTTACCCAAAATCTATGAAACTAACATGTTAGCTAGCCAATAGCATATAATATAATTCCGAATCATTAGAAAACAGATCTCCCTCTCCGGGCTCGAATCACGTGTGCACGGGTGCATGTGTGTGAGCCAACTTATAGGTAAATGTGGGCAGTGGCGGACGCTCTGAGGGCGGTGGGGGTGCAGGCGCACCCCCTAAATTTTTTTTATACTTGGACTTGCACCCCGTCGCACCTCCTATTTAGACACCAGAATATCCTCAGATTACGCACCCTTATGCGAAGTGCACCCTCATGGTTTGACCTCAGAATCCGCCACTGAATGTGGCTACCCTCAATAAAACTTTTATTATAAATTGTAGCACTACATTTTCTTATAGGTCAAATACTGGTGGACAATATTCCAACATAAATCGAAATAACATGAGGAATGAATTTTTGTTTGAATCTTTGTCCTTTACATTTACTCAGTACTCACCATTCTGACGTGAAAAGTCGCCCCCCTCGTCCGCGATGACACACTGGGCATTGAAAGGGAGCCATCGCTCATCAGTCCATCGACACAAAATTAAGATCTCAGAGACAAAACACTCACAACCATATTTGGTATTGCTATTTAAGAGACCCTTGCATCCATCCTTATAACACCAGGACCTACCACACTCACTAGTCACCGTTTACAATATTAATACGACAATACAATCCGACAAAAGTGGTCCTTAACCTAAGAGCTTATAAAAGATTCTTATTTCTATGTAGGGGTAGGAGCGGAATTAAGTGATGGATCCGAATTTTTTTTGAAAGGGGACATAATACCTTTATTTCGTCTATAAAATGTTAAATATATATAATTGTTAATCAACAGGAATTTTTATATGCTCCGTCCTTGCATGTTCAGCCCGTACTCAATTTTTCGTAGCACCATCTGTTTTCGAAATTAATCGCACCATTGGAAAGCTTATACATTGTAGATGAAAATTCACATGCTTTGGTCCAGTTTCGATGATAATATCATCGTTTAATGGAGAGTTATGAATCCCCTTGGGTTAAGTAGTCCTAAATAGGGTTTTAGAAATTTCCGGCAATGAAGTCGCCGGAAACCGGACCAAGGCATGGGGATTTTCATCTACAATGTATAAGTTTTCCAATGGTGCGACCAATTTCAAAAACGGATGATGCTACGAAAAGTTGAGTATGGACTGAGCACGCAAGGACTGAGTATATGAAGATTACCCTGTTAATCAATAATATAAATAAATATAACTTCAAAAATAATTATCACCAACTTTTTTTTGGTAAGTAATAATTATCACAAACTGATTTTGTGGGTATGGAGCGATGAACCGTGGTGATACTACTGTGATAGTGAAGCAATTCTCAGACCTCAAGGAGAAACAAAACAAGTCCCGATAGAAAAAACACAAGAAATTCTTGCGTGATATCCAAACTAAAATGTAATATCAATTTTAGAATTCTCATGTGGAGACGACTCCGAAACTTTGGCTACGACCGGAAGTGATCACAAAATTTTGTTTGAAGGATTTTGGGGGTTAGGTAGTGCAAACGCTTTTGGAAACTGCTTCTGGAGGTTGCACCGTACTTTTATTTTTTTATTGTTTGCTAGATCTGCTTCTGCTTTCACTTTAGAGGTGCAAACACCGTTTTGGCCTATAATCCAAAAGCAAGGGATGAAAAACTTCTGCGCTGGAAAGGCAGACGGTGGTATTTTTTAAAATAAACAAAATATATATAAAAGACATCCTTATCCATTTTCTCCCCCAAATGTTTTTCGTATTCATCATTGAGGGTAAATTTGAACTTTTCTAATAAAAGCTATTTTCAATTGCAAACACTAATTTAGAATTTTTTTGTAGCACCATAATTTTTGCAAACACACATCATTTTTCGACATCATTTTTTTTAAATTTTCTACATTAAAAAGTGTTTTGCCAAAATAGAAGTATTTACCAACACACACTTACACACACGGCCTCACCCCTGAACTTAAGTACTTTTGAAGTTATAAACCTTTTTTAAGTCATCGTATGGAGGGGCAATCTTCATGTGTACAATCTTCGCGTGTACAACGCGTGTACAATTTGTGTGTGGCACCATCCGTTTTCGAAATTAGTCGCACCATTGGAAATCTTATACATTGTAGATGGAAATTCTCATGCTTTAGTCCGATTTCGGGCGACGAAGTCGCCGGAAATTTCTAAAATCCTATTTAGGACTACTTAATTCAAGGGGAAAATGTGAAACTAAATTAAACGGTGATAAAATCGTCGAAAGCGGACCAAAGCATGAGGATTTTCATCTACATTGTATGAGCTTTCCAATAGTGCGACCAATTTCGAAAACGGATGGTGTCACACACAAATTATCATGAGTTGTACACGCGAAAATTGTACACATGAAGATTTCTGCCGTATGGAGTCCGACATTTTAAGTGAGTAGGTTTGTATATTGTCTTGTAGCTGTCTTTAGTTAAATTTTGATTCATCGGAAATATGGAAGTTTACTATTTGCCCTCTAAATATAAAAGATTTTCTAGAAAAAAATAGGAGCAAAAAATATTAAGGATATCATGGTTAAGATCAGTATTTTAGAGTGTGCCACCTTGGCGGCATGGGGCATGAACTACCTACGTGGTTTTTTGCGGCCAGCTGCCCCAATTTGGGGATGTTCGGCCCATCGCTGTGATCAGGAGTCTGGACGACCGCTCAATCGGAATTTTTTTTTAAAAAAAAGAGCTTGTGCCTTCCGGGTGGGGGACCATCTAGGCGTGCTGGTTGTTCTAGCTAGGGGTACACAAAATATCTGCGGGTAACGGGTTACCCGGTACCCGACCCAGACCCGTTACCAGCGGGTAACGGGTAACGGGTAACGGGTCCGATTCCGGGTAGCTTTTTTGCTATCCGAAAATTTCGGGTCCGGGTAGTGGGTATTGGGTACCCGATACCCGGACCCGGTAGTAAAAAAAATTCAAAATTTTTTTGGGTCTGGGTCGGGTACCCGGACACCCGAACCCCCCCAAAAAAATAAAAAAAACAAGATATCGAGTACCCGGTTGGG
>JAOYMZ010092457.1:0-10527 GCA_025802335.1 Pinguicula primuliflora | reverse complement strand
CCATCGACAGGTCTAGCATGAATAGTGCGGTTATTAAACTGGTTCCATTTTTCTGACTTCGAGCTGATTATGAACAAGATTATTAAGAGCTAGATATGGGTCATGCATTTTTGGTGCGCGAATTTTAATTCTGTGCGGTACGAACGTGTATTCGGTTGTTAACTCGATAAATTTTAATCTTGATAATTGATCAGGAATACAGGCAACAGGCCTGCGTTCTCTCACGTGACACTTTTGTCGGGATTTCCGACTATGTTACTCTAGCAATTTACCATGAGTATATTTGTTTGCAGCCGCAAATAGATTGGATACGAGTGCATACAATCTTCTCTTTGTAAGCATGTTGCGGCAAGCATCTTCATGTTGTTCCCATCGAGACGAATGAAGTTTAGCCCCCAAAGGCACATAGAAAGAAAAGAAGAAGACTAAGAAATATTATAAATCGCTGAATGAAGGTCCACGGTGGCCTCAGACACCATGCGAAGAGATGCAAATTTTGTCATCATCCTTGAATAGCCTGACAGTGGGCTTTCAATAGACTAATATTGGCAACCAAAGCGAATGTATTTTTTTCATTTAAACCAGTAGAACGACTACTTACGACTAAGAAGTTTGTTACCAGTATAGACTACCATCACTGGCCGAACTTATCCATGAAACCGACGTAAGCGATGGTGATGGTGTCAAACTCATCCTTGGACTATCCAGTAATAAGCACATCATCCATAGTTCTATCCACGTCTGATGGTACGAGCGTGATTATATGCGGTAAATCCGAATAATGTAGTTGGACTCTAAAGTATTAATCAAACACAACAATCGACAAAACCACAACCCATCATGGTTATATCAGAAGAGTCATTCGTGCTTCAACTATCCTGTAATAAGTACAACATTCATGGCTTTCTTCACGTTTGACGGTAAGACCGCAACTTTATGCGGTCAACACAGATAACACAGTTTGTCCCTAAACTATTAACACTAAACAACCACAAGAATTTTGTTATATATTTTAGCCATACAATATCCTGTATATCATAGACGGAACAAACACAGCAATCAACAAGACCCTGATATATCGTAATGATACCGGAAGAGACATTTGTGCTCCAACTATCTTATAATAAGCACAACATCTGTGGTTCTATCCACGTCTGACGGTACGAACCCAACTATATGTGGTAAACCTGGATAACAGAGTTGAGTCCTAAACTATTAAACAAACACAACAATCGACAAGACCGTGATCCATCGTGGTTATTCTGGAAGAGTTATTCATGCTCCAACTATCCTATAATAAGCACCATATCCGTGGTTCTATTCACCTCTGACGGTAAGAGCGCGACTATACGTGCTAAACACGAATAACACAGTCGGCCCAAAATTATTTATGCTAAACAATCTCAATCCGTTAATTACTCTTAAATCCATAATTGTGATATATAATTCATCACTTTTACACACTTTAAATTGGGTGTAACGCTTATCTAAACTGTGAGACGCATAATGTATGATTGATTTATATCCAAGTCAAATTGTTCTTACAAGGAATGTAATGAAGTCTTTTTGTTTTCAATCTACTTGAAAATATTATTTCCAATCCTACAAGTGTTTGAGTACCCGCTAAAAATTCGGGAAACTAATGTATCCATACGCATGTTTTTACATCCATACTAAAATATCCCGAATAATGCTGTCGGAACAAGCATGTCAGTTGACTCAACTTCGACCCATCGTGGTTAACTCGGAAGAACCATTCGTGCTCAAACTGCATTGTATTAAGTACAGTATCCGTTGTTCTATTCACGACTGACGGAAAGAGCACGACTATACGTAGTGAACCTAAATACCTCAGTCGGGCCCTTAATTATAGGGATTTTTTTCTCACATGCATTGCGCGATTATACGTGTTGAACCCGGATACCTCAGTCAGGCCCTAATCCACAGGGAATTTTTTCCTATTCATTTTCCTAAAGGGATATGTCTGCATTAATACAGTGCGCTTCTCAAAGATTATGTGTGTACTATTTTCATGATCTGCACGTGTTGTGTCTTTTCACTAACAGAGCTCGACTTTTCATATTTTGTTGTGATTTTGAATAGGTGAAACAGTGCAATTATGATAATTCTTCTCCCTATAAAAAGGTGCAGCAACAAAAAGAAACTTACTCCTCATTCATTCATAACATGGTTGTCAACGTTGCTTCCTTCCCTGATTCTGTCTCTGCCAGAATAAGGTACATTATTTTATTACATGCAATTATCATTATCCCGAAAGATAAATCAATAGCCTTTTATCAATTTGCCCCCACCCCTGCTTTTACGAGTGAAGTAGTGCTGGTGTATTTTCCGGAATAAAGAAAGCTGTCACTAATTGACTTTGCACGCTCCCAATTTTGCTTGCTCCTAATTTTGCTTGCTGTAAAGGTTACTCTGAGGTCATATAGGGCATCGCCTTTTGGTCCATCGAAGGATGAAGGATAGGATAAAGAACCTGTAATCACAACTAATGCCACGGAGAGTAATACTCTAAACATGTCCATACCTGTAATCACAACTAATGAAGGATGGGGATGCCCTTTTCTCTTTGATAAGACAAATGTAGTCACAACTAATGTGCAAGTATACACATGTCTACAGATAGTACTAGGGTGAGTTATAGGAAATATCCACGGAGAGTAATGCTCTAAACATGTCCAAATCTACAATATCTAACATATTGACCGAACAGTTCAAGGGGTGGTTTATCTAACAAACTACTAAAAAGAATTAACTAAAATAAAGTAACTAATAAAGATATTAAGGAGGAGGATAATCAAAACATGGAAATAACAATAATGAAGAAGGGTCACTCAAGACTACAGTGTATTGCCTAACTCCTATGCGAATGTACGAATCTACCTTGTGTGTAAAGTCTTTCTTGCCCTCTCCCTTGTCCTCCAAGTTTGTGGTCTTCAAGGCCGCATGACACTTTCTTGGCTTTTTGCCCCAAATAGCTAGACAGCTTTTTGAACTTCTTTGTTCTTTGTCTGAAATTGAATTGTCTTGTCCCCTTGGTCCATTTTAACCCAAATATTGCATATAACACATTGAAATGTTACATGGACCTAGACCCAAACATATAAACACGAAATTAGCCACAAACTAAATGTAGAATCCATAATATAATGAAAAATGATATGATAAATAAGCTTAAAATGATATAAAATATGAGCTTATCACTCTTGCAACCTTATGGTCTTCCACGAGATTTTCTTAATCTCGTTTTGCCTCCTCTACGCGGTTTGACTTTGAAAGGAAAAGAACATGAGCATGAATTTCCATGTTCTTGGTTCAAATCTAAATTGGGCAACCTAACATTGGAAGGAAAAGAACATGAGCATGAATTTACATTTTCAGCCTTTTGACTACGATGTTTGTAACATATTGACTTTATTTTATATAATGGATCAAAGTATTGATATTACTTATATTAATTTTTATTTTATGTATAAGAACATTCAGTTTAGTTAATATTCGTGCAAAGGGTGTCGTGTCAAGTGCACAATACTCTCACTCACCTCTCGGATAGTGCATTCGTTTCTATCACTGCTGTTGAAGCTCTATCATTACGTATAAAACCAAAAGAACAATAAAATTAAGCGCGACCCAAAATCGATACTGTGCACAGCTTTTGAAAGTGGTGCGCCACACCTCTCTCTCACAAACTAGCAGGTGGGCTCCACACACATCAATATTGGTATATGTGTGCACATGAGATGGTGCTCTGCAGTGTGTGTGGGGGGGGGGAGCGGTGTGCTGTATCCCCCGATCATATGTGTGTTACCCGTATAAGAGTTTCGGGGTTGCAATAACAGAGCGCATCTTTTCAAATGAAATTGCTCTCCTACCCTCCAAAGCATCTTTCATGTGTCTTTTCGTCTTCATATGCGCCCTTTACTAGCATCAGTAGATACAAATGCGACCGTACGTGTTACTCATTTCCCTGTGTATCTTCGTCTTCATAAGCGCACTTTGCTGCAAAACTTTACAAAACACATCATCAACATATTTGGTTCGCACTAAAATATTTCTTCATCTGATACGGACGATGAACCGGAGGTAAACAGCCTCCCTGTACCATCAGTGAATAAAGACGGACATCAGGTTAATCTTTAATCAATTAAATAGACAGGAAATTATTCATATAGACAAACAAGCAGTGAAATTGTTATTTATATTATCCACCATGTGTTGTTTAACATTGCATTTATGTGCGAGAAAGATCGTAAACATTAATAATCGCGTTAATTTGAATACTTATTTTCTACTTTGTTGGTCTTTGTTTTAGGCCTCTGAAATTGATTCTCAGGCTACAGATGCTGGTAGTCTGATGTAGGAATGAGACAACGAATCAAGTGATGTTGATGATCCTAATGAGGTACCTAAGGACGCTGAGATGATAAAAACTGAAGATTATGAGGATATTTACAAAGGAGAGAGCTCAATCACTCTCTATAAATATGGGCACCAAGTGAGAAAAAAACTTGCAACATTATTGTTTATATAATGGATTTTGGGTTTTGAAACAACCCGTAGCCCGAGTATATAAAATTTAAAAAATATAATAAGTATAAAATGTTCGAAAAAAATAAAATAAAATTTCCAGGCAGTCGCTCCACGGGCAATGTGGATGCCTCGGCGTCTGGGGCAGATGCCCCATCGCTGGGACCGCCTAACCACTCTGTTTAGCCAAAAATCAGGACGACGGGGGGTTTTGGGGCGATTAGTCACCTGCCGTGGCGGCCGACTTCTCGAACATTGGTCTTCACTACAAAATTCCAAGTTCGAAATGGAATTATTGTGATGATGTACGTGTAACCAATTAAATCAAATGCTTCAAATAATAAGAATGAGATGAAAAAGGTTACCATAAATCATCCATGCACACTTCTAAATGATGATTACATTAATATTGTTATTGGTCGTCCTCTTCCATGTTATTGGTCGTCCTCTTCCACCAATTATATAATTACAGTTGTAAAGATGATTATACATATTACAAACCAATACGCAACTTTCAAGGTACACATACTCTGGATGACATCATTGTAGGATATGTATCTTACTGTGGGCCGATATATATGCGCTATCCCGATATTATGAATATAAACAATTATATAGTGTACACGTAGAACTACATTGAATTAGTTATACATGAGTAATAAGTATTACAACATGTACCTTCTTTATTAGATATTTCTCGCCCCGCGGGATGGATCGACTCATGGAAACACAAGGAAAAGTCTGCTTTCCACTGTAGTAACTATTACATGAGTGTATACGTAGAACTACAGTGAATTAGTTATACATGAGTAATAAGTGTTACAACTTGTACCTTCATTATTTGATATTTCTCGCCCCACGGGATGGATAGACTCGTGGAAATCTAAGTGAAAGTTGGCTTTCCACTGTAGTAACGAACATGATAGTGGTGGGGATACACTGCCCAACGAAACATGTATGACGACATAACAAACGAATAGTACATAACTAACCATCGTAATGTCTGATGTTATGTCAAGCGGAATTGAGATGCCATCTAGATCGACCTCCATATTTGCTATGTCTGGCTGCAACAGAACTTCTGGATATACGACGTTCTGTGTTGTATCTGCAACATGATGTTGTAGGAGGACTGACACCCGATTAGAAGATGTTGCTCTTGACAATGCCACATATGCCTGTGGCCTGTCCATGGCTGAACACAGGTGTTCTTAAGTCGATCCCAACATATTGTCATAGCATATAATAATCGAACCAGAAATTGTCGTGTCATTTGAAATGGAATATCTCTCACGGATGGAGTTAACAAAATCCTCGGAATAAATTCTAGGTTACCAACCATGGGACCACTAAGAATTTTAGCTTTGATGACGTGTCCAGTACATCTCTCAACCATCATTCGTGTTCCATTACATAATCCCGCATGAAGTGCAACATTTCACAGAAGCATTATTGGGCATCCCCTTCAATGTCTATCGGAATGATGGCAATCCTTGAGGATTTAATGAGCTTAGATACTCAGTCGGGTAATGTGAGATAAGGGCCTGATCGTGTTGCTCTTCTGCAGACAGTTGATCGGCTGCCAAGTATGTATATGCTTCACCGGGAAGTTGTTCCAATGCAATGGAATTGATTAAATCAACATAATCATTCCTGGATGAAGTATGGTTCTCTCGTTCAAGTAGCCATTTCTAGGGTCATGAGGGATGTGTAAATGGTGGGTACTAATTCTCTCAGGTCCTTGCACTTATGGACAGAGTTTGGGATTTGTATGATTGGTACATCATTTGAACCAATATCAGATAAGAAGCGTGAATATTCAATGTTTTCTAGAGACGATAGGTCAAGTCGCATATTCAAATGCAGAGTCAACACATGCACATGAGCTCATAAGGCAGATCACCTTAACGAAGCTCCAATGATGTCCTCTCTTGTTCCTCTAGATACGACAGGTAGTGTCTGTCCGAAGTCGCCCCCGAATACAATGGTTATTCCTCCAAACAATCTGCTGCTAACACGAATATCAAGTGTATGGTCAATTGCTTCGATGCTGTACTTATGTTGCATGGGTACCTCATCCCATATTATGAGTTTAGTTTCACGAAATAATTTGGCTTTTTTAGATTGTTTGGCCACTGAACATACTGAATTTTCCTGGACGTCAATCGAAATAGAGAAGGTTGAATGTGTTGTCCTACCTCCTGCTAGTAACAAAGAAGCTATTCTAGAAGATGCCACAGTCAAGACAGCACGTCTGAGACTGCGTTCGTGTCGGGCAAGTGTGTAACGAAATATTTTCCCATACCCACACCTCCATTGATGAAGAATAGCTTACCTTGCATTTCAGCAACTGATGAGGATATATGTTGAAAAGCTTTGAGCTAACAACTGTCCGAGCGATCAATGTCATGTAGTGGGCTAATCTGTATTGCTTCCATCTCAAGATGCCTATTCCCCGCCATAAATATCTTGCCCGAGCTCAGGTTCCAATTTCGTGATGGTGTCAGCAAGTGACAGTAATCAGCCAAACGCTTACCGGATTCCTTTAGGATTTCACCCATGAGAAAGAGTCCATAGTCAGAGATATCAGGATTGGACGGGCTACTAATGAAGAAATGATTATGAAGTTTGTGGGCGAGGTCATCACAAATATGTATTGAGAACCCATTCCACAGATCTAACGGATCTAGAGGGAAACACTGGGTGAGTATTGCACAGAATAATCTTCGTAATTGGGAAACCTATCTTGAAAATTGAGGCGTTATGAAAACACTATTTCCACTCATCGTCATCTTCGAGCAACCCCTAGCGATACATGTCATTTTGAATGAATCTTATGGATTATTATTAACAGAGCGCAGATGTTCGAAGGATTTGGGTCTCCTAATGATTGTAAGCAGCAAGCGCAAGTAGAACAATTCCCCATGACTCAGAGATGCAAAATACACTCTGCCTATCTGTGTTCTTTTTTTTTCGAGGGCTTCATGTGTTTTTATTGTAGACAAAATGTTCTGGGAACTCCTGATATGTATACGGAATAGTATACAGAATAGCGCCCGAACGGGTTGCATAACATTTGAAAAATTCGATAAGAGAGGACGTTGTCTTCTCCATTTTTGCAATAAGTGAATCCCTAGACTCTGTTGGATCAAAAGATACGCGTTGGACACTTGGTAAGTGCAGGGACAACCGTTTAATACTAGGGAACTCTTCATGCATGTGATACCCTAATATCCTCCAAGCTACCTGTGAGGGATCAATGTAGCGGGAATCAATATACTGTTGGATTTCATCTTCATCTTCAATAACTAAAGTAGCACGATCAGGACCATTATATATAGGGCCATATTCCGGTGACAAGATTTTATACATGCATTATCAATTCCTGCCACTAGGATTGTCCGTTGACGGAATTGTGCACATCGTTAGAAAGCTTATACATAAGAGATCATAAGCCCCATGTTTAATTTCGGTTCCGGCGACTTCGTCGCCGGAATTTTCTAAAACCCTATTTTGGATTACTTAACCCAAGAGGAAATGTGAACCCTAAATTAAATGGTAATAACGTCGTCGGAATATCATCAAAACTTGAACATATTAAATTCTATGCATAAGCTTTCTAACGTGTGCCCAATTCCGTCAACGGGCAACCCTAATGGCCGGAATTGGAAATCCTATCACCGGATCATGCACCTTATATATACTTATGAATATACTCAACACATCTACCCCTACACAAATCTCGACATTAACATGGCAATTGAATTTTTCGCAAGATATGGATTGTAAGGTACCACATCCCTGTTATCAATCGCATGAGGGTCGAATAAAATATTTTTCCGACATCTCTAAGCTGATATATGGGATACAAATCTGAATCCATTGTTGTAGAACTTGTAAAAATTCTAGGAAATTTCTTTGTGCACTTATTATTTTCCATACATGGTGAATGCTTGTTTCGAACACCACATGGGCCATGTATCATGTAACGGGTTATTGTGTCATATAGCTCAGGTTCACTGTCCTTATCCGGTTACTCGTCACAAACCAGTTGGTCTATCTAAGTTGGTGTCTGAACTTTGAAGTCTCTATGCATGAATATCAACGAGTGCATATGGGGTAATCCTCACTTCTGAATCATCGATGTCCTTTAGCAAAGCCCTTCTTTTCAATTCAATCACCCGGGCAATTAATTCTGGGCGGTCAGAGGGATACTGGTGAGGTAACAAATTTTCAATTATTTCATGCCAATTCGGATTTGCTGCCATAGTCAAAAATAAGTCTGCTTGATGGTTATGTCTTGTGATTGCCATGGAATCAAGGTATGTCTCAAAATGATGATGCAGTCCACCAATAAATGATGACGGTAGAATAAACCGTCTCCCAAATTGTTCTGGATCCGTATCTCCCGGTAGAAGAAGATCTCTCAAAGCTCCACAATGATCAGTTCGTATTTTTGCTTGATGACGCATGTAGTAAAACAAACTACCTTGCTCAATTTCAGCCCATGCACCAATAACGAACTCTTGGAATAAATTTCCCGCCAATAAGATTGAAAATTCTAATGGGCGTGAGAACAACCTGGATCTAAAATAATCCATTTTTGTGACACGCTTCGTAGCAGGTCTTCCGAGGCTTGTATCTCATCTCATTAATAAAGGATTCCAACCTAGCTCTCCACGTGGAAACAAAAGCACGTAATGCAGTGGCAACTAGGTAGGGTGACATTTTTCAATACTCTTGAGTCCAGATGTGTCACTCCGGAGTCGCAGAATAATATCTCTATATGATGGTAACTCAGTCCCATCACCCGGCAAAATCACTGCTAGCTCATCGGACGTGGGTAAGTTGTATCGGTGTCTATTTGTAGAAGGGACATAACGTAGGTATGCACTAACATCACGGTGTGGTGTAGGCAAATCTCGTAGTATCTCATGTGCTTGGCGGAAAATACTAATATATGGATTGACCTTGTTAAGTGTATCCCTAAGGAGCCGTAGAATTTCACTGTCTAGATTACAGTTTCTTGAAGTACGATGCTGAAGGGCATGTTGTGGGTCATAGATATATAGCTGAGCGTAACGTGGTTCCCGATCAGGTGATGGCACTAAGGTCCCGGTTAAGTGGCGTAATTCACCATGCATGACAAATGTCGGGGGGGCACTTCTAGGTACGTTTAAGCGTTGGATTGATGTGCCAGTACTCGTGAATACATTTGCTGCATTATATTCTCGAATATTGGTTCTGAATTATCTAGCACGAGGGGTACTACTGGTAAATAAGTCAAGAAGTGATAGGGGTGGTTCAATGAAATCTGGCAATTTAATTTGGCCTTATAGACTGCAAGTCCCGAAGAGTGGATTAGTTTTCGAAAAACATGTCAACCTCTCATCTATCCACTAAAGGGCTTGACATTCTGTACAACGAACATCCATCCGGCCCAAGTAGTGCTGTTCAGATTGAATTGGTGTAGATACGTTCGATTCAGTGTCTCACATATCGGTTGGAACAATATGTGGAGATGTATGTTGAATGCTCAATGGTTGGCGAGGCATTTGCATGCTGGAAGTGCTTGCACTGTAGTTTTTTTTTACGATGTAAATTTGGAGGGAATATCTAGGTGGTGGTGTTTTATGTAATATTTGCAAGTTTTTATGATGGTTGGATTTTGAGAATTTGGTGCAAGTAAATACTTACATATGTGTTGGATGAGTTGAGTTGGCATGCTGTAGTGCTACATTGGGTACAGTAATAGGGCACGCCTGGAAAAGATGGAAAACATACTGACGGGTAAACTTCGTATGCTCAGTCCTTGCGTGCTCAGTCCGTACTCAAATTTTCGTAGTACCATCCGTTTTCGAAATTGGTCGCACCGTTGGAAAGCTTATACATTGTAGATGAAAATCCCCATGCTTTGGTCCGGTTTCCGGCGACTTCGTTGCCGGAAATTTCTAAAACCCTATTTAGGACTACTTAACCCAA
>JAOYMZ010092456.1:0-10527 GCA_025802335.1 Pinguicula primuliflora | reverse complement strand
TTTGAGGTGGAAAAATTCAACGGGAGTAATTTCTCGCTGTGGAAACTGAAGATAAAGGCTATCCTGCGAAAGGATAATTGTCTGGCGGCTATTGGTGACCGACCGACGGATGTCAAAGATGACAAATGGATCGAGATGGATGAAAATACTATGGCTAATATACATCTGGCTTTAGCAGATGGTGTAATAGCTAGCATTGAGGAGAAGAAGACGGCGGAGGAGATTTGGGATCATCTCAACAAATCGTACGCGACAAAATATCTTCACAATAAGATTTTCCTAAAGAGGAAGTTATACACTCTTCGTATGACTGAATCTTCTTCTGTGACGGAGCATGCGAATATTCTAAATACTCTATTTTCGCAACTCACATCGTTGGGTTACAAGATTGAGTCGCAGTAACGTGCGGAAATCTTATTGCAGAGTCTACCCGACTCGTATGATCAACTTATCAACAACCTGACCAACAACATTCTCACTGATCATCTAGTCTTTGACGATATTGTTGTCGCTGTTTTTGAATAAGAAAATCAGTACAAAAATAGGGAAGACAGGCAGGCAACTTCGTAGCAAGCGGAAGCCTTGGCGATGATAAGAGACAGATCAACAGAGTGTGGCTCAAGTGGGAGCCAGAACCAGGATACAGGCAAATCTAAAATTAAGAAGGGTTTGAAGTGCTACGGTTGTGGCAAAATTGGTCACTTCAAGAAAGATTGACCGAATTCAAAGAATTCCACTTCTCAAGGAAATGTTGCAAATAGTTTGGGTGAAGGAGTGACCCTATGTTGTGAGACGGTGACGACAGATGAAGGCAGGCATAGATTTGCTGACGTGTGGCTCTTCGATTCGGGAGTTACTTTCCATATGACCTCTAGAAGAGAATGGTTTCATCATGATGAACCAGTCTCGGGAGGATCTGTGTTCAACTGTACCAATCATACTTTGCAGATCGTCAGAATTGGAACCATCAACCTGAAGTTGCATGATGGCTCGGTACGCACTATTCAGCAAGTGCGGCACGTAGCTGGTTTGAGGAAGAACTTATTGTCTTTGGGACAATTTGATGACCTTGGGTGCAAGATTGATGTTGAGAGGGGGATTATGAAAATAATTTGTGGCGCAATTGTGCTTATTAAGGGAGAAAAGGAAGCTGTGAAGTTATACGTGCTAAAGGGGGTGACATTGCAGGAAGCAGAAACATCTGTTGCATTTGGAGAATCAACTACAATGCAATGGCACTAGAAGCTTGGACATACATTAGAACAAGGTTTGAAGGTTCCTGTCGAGTAAAAGCGACTACCAGGCCTCAACAAAATGACTTTACCCTTTTGTCAGTATTGTGTTACTAGCAAGCAGTACCAATTGAAGTTCAGCACATTTTTTTTTAATCAAGCTCTAGAAGCAAGGCTATTCTAGAGTTGATTTACTCTAAGATATGGCAAGTACTGGTTGTGTCCCTGGAAGGTGCGAAGTACTTTGTGTCATTTATTGACGATTATTCCAAGAGATATTGTGTGTATCCAATCAAGAGGAAGAGAGATGTATTCTCAAAATTCAAGGTCTTCAAAGCACGGATTGAGCTTGATTCAGAAAAAAGAATCAAGTGCTTGTGGGGACGGATGAAGGAGAATATACTAGTCATGAATTTGAAAGCTTCTACAAAAGAGAAGGGATAAAAAGGCAGTTCACGATGGCATACACTCCTCAACAGAATGGAGTGGCAGAGCGGATGAACAGGACCTTGTTAGAGAGAACAAGAGTCATGTTGGGAGCTGCAGGCCTTGATAAGAAGTTTTGGGTGGAAACACCGTCTGCTATGTGATTAATCGAGCTCCATCAATCCCGATTGAGTTGAAGGCACCGATGGAGATATGAACTGGAAATCCAGTGTATTATTCTAACCTTCATATATTTGGGAGTCCGGTGTATGTGATGTACATTGCCCAAGAAATTATAAAGTTAGATCCAAAATCCAGGAGGTGCTTGTTCTTGGGGTATGCTGATGGAGTCAAGGGGAATCACTTGTGGGACCCCACTGCCCACTAGGTCGTCATCAGCAGGGATGTTATCTTTGTAGAAGATAAGCTACAAAGTAACGAGAGAGACGGTGGCACTAAAGTCGGAAGTTCAGAGACTACAAATGTGTAGGTAGAAAATGAATTTTCTTCTGAAGTTGTACCAGGGCACGAAGAAGATGTGAAGACAACTTTTCTTGTTTATGTCAAATGTGTCTTCAATCTGCTTCTCCACTCCTCCTCCTTGATTTTTTCTTGTTTATGTCAAATGTGTCTTCTCAGTGTCTTTAATTTGTGCACTATTGAGTTTCTTAACCCTTGTCCGAAGGATTGAGAAGGTGAAATGACAATGTTGCCCCCTTCTTTTGTGCTTGAATTCTTTTGTTTTCCCTCCAAAAGACTTGTTTGCATATGGAAGAATTGAGGTGTGACCCGAGACGTTAAGTGATCATCCATACAACTTCTTGGCTCTTCTTTACACCTTGAATGCAATGCCCACAATTCATGCCATAATATGCACAAAAAGGGTGGAAATGCACCAAAGTGTGATCTTGTGGTCCTTTTCACCATCCTAAGGCAAATGAGCATAATTCAGTCCATAATCTAAGTGTTAGAGGTATAAAATGATATGAAATAAGGTGTATAATGAGCTCCAACCAGGGTCTTGCTTCCACCTTTGCTTTGAAATTCAGACTCTGCTTAGCCATCTGCTGAACCATCTCCTCAATTTTCATCTGCATCTCTTGAAGAGAGGTTGTCTGGTTATTCTGACTACTCGATGGATCAACTACTCCCTGATAATGAGCTCTGGGAGCTGGAGGCTGCAACATATGTGCGTTCAGTGCACCCTGAGAATTACTCCACGAAAAAACAGGAGCATCATTCCTACGGTAATTGTTTTGATACCCTTTATTCTGAAACCGCTGTTGCTGAATATAATTCAATTGTTCAACATCAGATGGAGGGGGGTTCTTGCAATGACTGAAATGGTGGCCAAGTACTCCACATAGCTCACAAGTTTGTTGGAAGACTGGATAAGTGTGAGCAGGAGACTGTTGTACTGCTGCCACGGGTCTGACCTGTGTCTGCTGCTGGTGATTAGGTGCAAACTGTGCCACCTGAGCTGTAAGAGCACTCAATACTGCAGCTAATGTGTCATTTTGGCTTGTTCTCAGGACTTGCTGAGTTCCTCTTTGGCTCAATCTCTTCGTAGGCCATCTATAGCAATTCTGGGCAAGGCTCTCCATCAGTGTGCAGATCTGGTTGTAAGACTTCTGCATAAATGACCCTCCTGCAGCTGCATTATTCGGACAAAATAGAAGGACTGGATTTCTCTCCAGTGTTCCAGTCCATTATTCGGACAACTCCTCAACAAGCTCTTGAATCTTTCCCATACTTCATAAATTGTTTCCTGAGGCATCTGCTTGAATGTTTGGATTTCATTCATGATCTGAGCTATTCTTCTTGGGGGAAAGAAATGAGTGAGAAAAGCCTTTCTCAGTCCCTCCCAAGTCTGAATGGAATCAGGTGGTTGGCTGTACAACCGTTCTCTTGCTCAATCCTTCAATGAAAAGGGGAACAACCTCAGTCGGATGACTTCTTGATCAACACCTTGTATCTTTAGAGTGTCTCAAATTTCTAAGAAAGCATCAACATGAGTGCAGGGATTGCTGGACTCAGCTCCTCCATAGGTAGAGTGCTGGTGTAACAAGGCTATAGTCGAGGATTTAAGCTCAAAATTATGAGCAGTAATGGGTGTCCTTCGGATTGCAGGTGCAACAGCAATGGCGTCAGGAATGGCAAAGGATTCGAGGGGTCTGTCATCAGGATTGGAGCTGCCTCCATCTCTTCTGGTGTGTTTGGTTCTGATGAACGAAGTTCGGACTCAAACTCACTTTCTCCCACAATTTCCACTTCAAAGCTTTCTGGTTGCTCACAATTTTGAGCAAAACCAGAAACTCCAGATTCTAGCTCAACTATCCTTGCTAGATTGTAACTTGCAAATTCTAACTTTCCTTTCAAAGATCTCTGTCTGGCTCTCAGCTCCCTACTCTCTCTTTGTCCAAGTGAGTTATGATCAACACCAACTCCTGGTATCATAAACTACAAGAGACAACAAAGCAGTAAGCAAGATGAGCTTCAATAAACGAAGTAAAATAGTTAACGAAGATTGTGCTTTCAACTTAAACATGTAAAGGGAAGCTACTCCCCAACAACGGTGCCAAAAACTTGATGGGGACAAATATACGTCACACTAATGTGAAAGCATACATAGTCGTACAAGTAGTAAACCTTGGGGATAAGCAAGGGTCATCTCCCAAGGAAGTATATCCTAAACATGTTCAATTGATAAGCACTTTCAGGGTAACCGAGCATCATTTTGAGTTCTAAACTACTAGCATAAGTTTGGATGGATTAAATGCAACTAGACTAACTAAAGCAAGGGAACAAGTGATCAATTGAGGACAACAACAATCTCAAGTGACTGAAATAGCAAGGAAACAGGACAAGGTTGGTGAATAGCTCAAGGCAAGGTACTTGCCTCACTTTGCAACACATCTACTCATTCATGCACTAAAGCTTCGCTTGTTTTGTTCATACAACAAGACTCAAATGTAACCAAAGCTCACGGTCAAGACAATGGCTACTCTAGACCTCAACAAGTAGATTTCATCGAGCTCTACCTCCACCAGGTGCATATTGATGACTTTGAGCTCATAAATGTGACTATCTATATTGTGTCACCAAGAGTTAGGGTAAAGATCCCAAGGACGATGATGTTAGTGTGTCTTGTGTCGGAATCTACCCTTGTGATTTAGTTTCCAGATAGATTCACCGACATAAATGAAGGACTCGTGCACATTCACAAGAAAATCAAGCACATTCATATGAATTAAATAAGTTAGGACATTAGATACATGAACAATTTGAAATGTGTTTACATAGTGAGGCTCAACCGAGCTCCAAGCCACGGTCAAGCATGAGCTCGAGAGTTAACAGATTTGGTACAAAACAAAGCCATAGCATTAGAAATTAAGCTAAGTAGAAGGTTCCCCTTTCGGTTGGATGATGAGCTCGAATGTATCTTCAATCTACTTCTCCCCTCCTACTTGATTCTTTCTTGTTTTTTTGTCGAATGTGTCTTCTCAGTGTCTTCAATTTGTGCACTATCGGATTTCTTAACCCTTGTCTGAAGGATTGAGGAGGTGAAATGACAGTGTTGCCCCCATCTTTTGTGCTTGAATTCTTTTGTTTTCCCTCCAAAAGACTTGTGTGCATATGGAAGAATTGAGGTGTGACCCGAGACCTTAAGTGATCATCCATGCAACTTCTTGGCTCTTCATTACACCTTGAATGCAATGCCCACAATTCATGTCATAATATGCATAAAAAGGGTGGAAATGCACCAAAGTGTGATCTTGTGGTCATTTTTACCGACCTAAGGCAAATGAGCATAATTTAATCCATAATTTAAGTGTTAGAGGTATAAAATGATATGAAATAAGGTGTATAATAAGCTCCAACCAGGGGTTTATCAACACGCCAACATTGCAGCCTCCCTTACTGCTGTGCAAGCCTACATTGTAGCCGCCATTACTCTCGTGCCCGTGGAAGTCGACGTTCCCACTCTATCTTCGATCGTCATTGCCTTGGATGAAGACGACGATGATGATGAAAATGACGATGACGATGATGATGATGATGATGACGATGATGAGTAGGACGGCGACGCAGATAACGATAATGATGGCGACGGCGACGCAGATAACGATAATGATGTTGATGACGAAGATGGTGATAATGATGGCGATGACAACGAAGATGACGATTATGATGGCGATGACAAGGACGAATATGATGAATAGGACGCTAAGGAGGAGGAGGAGGAAAATGAGAATTTCAATGAAGGCAATGAAGACATTAATGAGCTACCTACCGAATATTTCGACTCATCCAACGATTCATGGAGAGTGCGATCCCCACACTCGTGAATTTTCATGGACGAGTATGGCACCATCACCACCTACTACTTCGGATTCATGGATGAGTATAGCCAGTGATGGTAGTTTAAATTAGTAACAAACTTATTGGTCGTAAGTTGTTGTTCTACTGGTTTAAATAAAAATACACTCGCTTTGGTTGTCAATAGTAGTCGATTGGGATCCCATTGTCCGGTTATCCAAGGGTGATAAAATTAATTTAAATCAGTTCAACCTACCCCAAAAAATTGAATCAGTTCACGGAGTATTGTCACCTGCAGGTTATTACCGACTTGAAGTTTCGGAACTCATCCACTCTTTCATCTCTTCGCATGATGTCCAAGGACATCGTGATACTTCATGAAGCAATTTATGCACTTACTTAGCATTCCTCAATTCTTTCTATGTACCTTTGGGGGCAAAACTTCATTCGTCTCGATGGGAACAACATGTAGATGCATGCTGTGACATGCTTCCACGGCATAGACCTTTGCGTAGTCTGGCGAGAGAAAATTGTATGCACTCGTGTCCGATCTATTTGCTGTTGTAAACAAATTTACACGGGTAAATTGCTAGAGTCACATAGTTTGAAAACCTGGCAAAAGCGTTGAGTGAGAAAATGCAGGCTCATCGTTGTATTCCTGACTAATTAGCAAGTTTAAAAATTATCGAATTAACCATCGAATACACGTTCGTACCACATGGAAATGAAATTCGCGCACCAAAAATGCATGATCCATATCTAGCTCTTAATAATCTTGTCTATAATCAATTTGAAGACCCACCTTCAAAAATGAAACCAGTATAAGATACACACTATTCACCCTAGATCGTGTTGAAATACTGGTAGTTGGGGCCGGCAGAAATGATTGTAATTAGTTAAGTGTGAGATTTACTAGCAATATTTATTAGTATGTAAACTAAAATATTCGAATTTTGATTTATTTTTAAAAATGAATGTTACTTTTTCAATTTTTTGAGGTTACTTTTCAAAAACAAATATTTCATAAAGTTGTTTTGCATTCCATTCCTCGTGAATGTATAGTTGAGTGCTTAAATTTAATTTATGCCATACGACCCATGAATCTAAATGCATATTTATATCGCTTATAATCAATGTTATAGTATGCAGTTTCCTAGGCCGCTTAGGTGACCGAATTTTTAAAACGGCCCCGCTTTGGGGCTAGGCGCTGTGTTGGGCGACCGTTCAAATTTATTTATTTATTTAAATATGTTTTGGCAAAAAATAAAAAAAAATTGCTTAGACGGCTAGACTGTCCGAAAACATAATAAGGTTATTGCTTTCTCGAACATTGCTTATAATACCAATGACCTGTTGCAAAATTGAGAAAGGAAGATTCTTTCTCCACCAACCTTGCCGCTCCAACTTTCCATTTCAATAGCTTCACATTTAGCAGACATTGATTGCTAGAGTTTGGTTTTGGTAGTTACTCCAATTCATTTCCGATTTTTCAGTTAATAAACATAACTGATTTTTCCAAACTCATGCCCTTGTGTTTCTTCAAGATGGTATCAGAGAGAAATTTGTAGCGCCATCCGAGTTCAAATTCATATGCACTTGATTCTACACTTAGTCAAGCCTCACATCTGCTCAATTTCACAAACCACACAGAACCCATTTTCTAGTTTCTACAACATCAAATGATCGAAACGGGGAAAACAAATAAAACCATCCTTCCTATGGCAAAGAAGGGTCTATAGATCTGGGATCCAGATGAACCCGGGATGGCATTGTTGATAGTGTTACTAAACACCAAAAATTATCAATCCAGGAGTCATGCAATCAGGATGGCTCTCGGTGTCAAAAGAAAATTGAAACTTATTAATAAGAATCTTGAACTACCAGAGGATGAAGACTCTGAGGAGTTTCAAGTGTGGAAGAGTGTAGATTTGATGGTGGCTTCATGGATCTATAACTCCATAGATCGAGAGGTTTTCGCCAGTTTACAATATACAACATGTGCCAAAGACTTGTGGAAAGAGATCAGAGAAAGATTGAGAGAGTTCAATGGACCTATGGTCTTCTGGATTAGGAGAGAACTTGTTGGCCTCAAACAAGGTAATGACAGTGTTACCATATACTTTAACCGGCTTAAGGGACTGTGGGATGAGCTTAGCTATGTGCGACCTGTAGCGAAATGCAAGTGTGACATTAATGAAGAAGAGCGAGCCATGAAGTTCCTTTTCGGTTTAAATGTGGATTTTGAACAAGTCTAGAGCAAAACATTGGCAACTGATCATTTACCTAGCCTCAACAAAATTTATTCAACTATCTTGACTATTGAGAAACCGAAGGAAGAGAGTATCACTTGGTCGTATTGATCATGGCATGGTGGCAAGATATTCAAATGGTAATAAAGGTCTGCCAAGGTAGTCAAATGAACCGAGAGGTTCCACCTCCAACTATCCAATGAAAGGGAATAATAACAAGTCTGGCTTGAGGAACATGGAGACTGACGGTATGTTCAGACACAAGTATCTGTCTAGGATATCATCTTATGATGTAGGCACTAATCGTGTCCGGTTTCGTCTGAAAGTAGCAAACTGCTTTCGGCTAAGGGAGATGAAAAGGACTAGGCCTACTTCATAGTTTGCAAATGCCATTGTGCAGTCTCAATGGTTGTTATGTTGTTGAATCGTCATCTCGAATGAGTGTTGTTGATATTGTACGTCTTGAAGTGTCCAAAGTGTTGAAAGAGGTATTCAAATTTGATCAAACACTTCAAACCACCCTGTTGCTGAAGAATTGGAATTCACAGGTAAAGTGTTTGTCACTTTCCATCTGGAGTATGGATTGTTGATACACGGGCCTTAAGTCATATGTGTAATGACAAATGACTCTTGAAAAACTGCAATCAAGCCACAAAACCAATAGTGATCAAGCAGGTTGATGGTGTCAAGGCATCTTCGGATTGTGTTGGTCAATTCGTGCTCAATAAAAATCTTGTCCTAGAAAATATGCTATATATTCCAAGTTTCCAACCAACATTCTATCTGTTTCAAAACTTAGCAAATCTTCCCATGTTTTCTTCTCATTTTTCCCTTCCTTTTGTGTGATCATACTAGCCGTGGGAAAAGAGAGCACGGGATTATACCTTTTTGACTCTTCCATTCGTCTGTCAAGCCCATCGTCTCTGCTGTAGGAAAAGCTTCCACCAGCCTCAATTCCCTTCCCTCGTGCCACTCCATCTGCTTTTTGCTTGTAACTCAGATATTTGGATAAATTTTGTAAGGACTTCAATATGGCATGATAGATTAGGCCATCCCTCCAAGAATGTCTTGACTAAATTGGCTCTAGATGACATTCATGATTCAGTTTTTGACTTGCATTGTGATACTTGCCATAAGACCAAGCAGCCTCGAGCCCCCTTTTCAATTCATCACTCACACACAAATAGTGTTTTTGAGTTGATTCATATTGATATTTGGGGACCATATTAAACTGCATCCATAACTGGAGCCACTCTTTTTCTCACCGTTGTGGACTATTATAGTCGTGTCACTTGGATATTTTTGACGGACAAGACTCAAGCTGTACTTCACCTTGAACAATTCTTGCTTATGGTCCGTATACAATTTCAGATAAAAGTTCGGACCATCTGAAATGATAATGGTGTTGAGTTCATAAGTCACCGATGTCAAAACTTTCTCACCTCTCAGGCCTCAGGGCATCTTGCACCAATGCTCTGTCTCATGCACTCCCCAACAGAATGAGGTGATTGAGAGAAAATAGTGCCATCTTCTTGAGATGATACGAGCCTTGTCTTCCGTGCTTCATTACCTATATATTTCTGGGGGGAAGCGGTGTTACACTCAACCTATTTAACCAACAAGCTACCCACAATTAGTCTACAATAGAGAAGTCAACATGAAGTATTGTATGGGACATCTCGTGATATATCTTCCTTCAAGGTGTCTGGGACTTTTGACTCATAACAAGTACATTATGGACATGTTGCAGGACTCAGGGTTACTGGAGTCTAGAGCTACATCTACCCACCTCCACCAGGTTTGAAGCTAACTGCCTTTGATCCCTCAACTTTACTCGATGATCCATCTCTATGTCGCAGCATCATTGGCAAATTGCTCTATCTTGCATTCACCCAACCTATTGTGCTGTGCAATAGCTCTCTTAATTCATGCAAACACCGTGTGAAGCCAGTAGTGGATTTCGATACCAAATCAAAAACCATCACCGATTTCATAATCCTCCTGTCGAGATTAATCTTGAATATGTCATATATTTTAATTTCGGCAATTGAAAGTAATCGAACAACTTTGGATTAAGATTTTTGCACTTTAAATCCATATTTCTAGAGTTGTTGACTTTAGGGAGGGGGAGAAGCCAAAACTAAAATATGTGATCGATTTCGGAATAATCTTGACACAAAAATATAGAAGGATGTCATAAATTTTAATTTTGGCTATCAAAACTCTCCTCAAATGTTTTTTACATATCTTTTTATTCAATTTTTTACACCATATATATTTTTCCACTGTTGGGGTGGGGG
>JAOYMZ010092455.1:0-10528 GCA_025802335.1 Pinguicula primuliflora | reverse complement strand
CGTGTATGGTGGAGATTGAAGCAAGGGAAGAATCCTATGTGCAGATTGAGTGCAGTGACTGATATAACCCTTGCAGCAGGCATATTTCTCAAACGGCTGAAGGGATGATCCTGTAATTCACACCACAGCTAGACCTTAAAGTTTTTAACAAGTCATCTTACACCCCAGACCGATTGGAAGCAGCAGAACCATGGTTTGAGGCTCAACTACACAAAGTGGTCAAGCTGGGATAAAGACTGAAAGAACCCTCATCTGAGTGTGCTGTTCCATTGAATTCCATCGGAAGAAAATTAAAATGGGCGGGCGTGAGCCCGCCTGTTTTATGTAACGGTCCGGGCCGGTCTGCAGATATCCATTTATCCCACCAGAAGTATACTCTTGTACCATCTCCAATCATCCAGAACGTGTGAGACATCATTATAGCCCTTGTCTGTAATAACCCTTTCTAAATGTGAGAACTTTTGCTTGATTTTTGGACTGTGCAGATACTTGCTGTCGCAAAATATTTCTGCTGCATAAATCTACGCTCCACGCTCTACACTCACACACTCACACTCACACGCTCCACGCTCACACGCTCACACGCTCACATACTCTACGCTCACATACTCATACACAACTAGCCCCGAAAATAGATGACGTTGAAGCGCACGACCTATACCCGACCGTTGGGGCAAGAGCCAAGCCCTGATGAGTAGGAAGGCACAGCAGAGTGATGAGCCTTGCCTAATCTGCCACCAGAGTTTCATGGATGTTGCTAGACAAATATCATGAAATCTGCGAATGCCCAGTCCACCCTCTTCTATTGGGAGACATATTCTTTTCCACGATATCCACTTCTTGTTCTGCCTTTTATGAGCCCCCCCCAGAAGAAGCCTGCAAACATCTGTTCCAACTTTTTTAGGACTGTTTTGCTAGGTTGTAGAGTCATAGCTTGGTATATAGGGATGCTGGATAGAACGTGTCTGATAAGGACTAATCTTCCCCCGATGGAAAGGTGTTTTGTTGTCCAGTGCTCCACCTTAGCTTTAACTTTTAGTTGTAGAGAGTCAAATAGACTAACTGTTTTCCTGCCCATGTATATTGGAATGCCAAGGTCTATATGAGGCAGAGAGCCGTGACTTTGTCCTGTCCAGTTAGCAATTCTTGTTATCTGGTCAGATTCTGATTTGCAGGAAACAAAGAAGTTACTCTTCTGCTTGTTTATCTTTTGCCCTGACTTAGATTCATATTTATCGAGACGATCAAAGACTTTCTGCAGCGCTGTTTGAGTCCCCTTAGTGAAGATAATCAGGTCATCTGCAAATGCTAAGTGAGTGATCTATGTACATCATCTTGGCAATTTATAAGCGCACTTTACATCCCGCTGCATCAACCTGTTTAGTCCGCAACTGAGAGCTTCAGATGCGATGATGAACAAAGCAGGAGACAAAGGGTCGTCTTGTTTCACTCCTCTCGTGGGCCGAAAGAATCCATAACTCAGTCCCTTGTAGAGAACAGAGAACCAGTTGTTTGATAACGTGCGCCGCACCATTTCAATGAAAACTTCTGCAAATCCAAATGCCCTCAGAACCTTAGTTAGGAAGAGCCAGGACACTCTATCAAATGCCTTCTCCATATCCAACTTCATAGCCACATTAACTCCCCCTTGCTTCAAGTCTAATGACTGGAAAATCTCTTGCGCGAGTATGGTGTTGTCTGAAATTAAGCGACCCTTCATGAATCCACTCTGCTGGGCTGAGATTACATGAGGTAGGATTGTTGAAATACGAGATGCTAATATCTTAGTGAAAATCTTGTCGAGAAGTTGCATAAGCTGATTGGACGCAACTCTGAGATATTGGTTGGGTTAATACCTTCGGGACCAGACATAATAAAGTTGTTGTCACGATTTTAAGGAGCTCTTGACCAGCAAAGAAGGCTCTCACAGCCTTTACTAGATCAGAAGCTATAATTTCCCAGCAACTTTGAAAAAATGCACCTGAAAATCCATCAGGTCCTGGGGCACTTTCCTTATTCAATTGGAATATAGCAACCTTCATTTTCTCCTCTTCAGGCCAGACCATCAGGCCATTGTTCATCTCTTCTGTCACTATCATTGGAATTTCATCAACCTGTTCTGTGGAACAGTCAGTAGTCTCGACAGTTAGGTGATTTTGAAAGTGAGTGACTAGAATGTTGGGGATTTCTGTATCCGACACTCGCTCACCATCCTGCATGGCTAGAGTTAAACTAGCATTTTCGGCCCTTCTCAGTTTAACTGTTTTGTGGAAAAAAGTTGTGTTGCGGTCTCCTTCACTTAGCCATTTCACTCTAGCTTTTCCTTCCAGAATTTTTCCTCAGCAAGCAGATGCTGTATTAACTGAGCACGTGCCATACTTAGTTGTTCCCTATCATGATCTACCCCAGTCTCCACTTTGTTAATAATCTCCTTGCCACACACCATAGGGTGCGGAATCTTTGTTACAATCTCAAATATTTGCTGAAATCCTTATTATTTGCTGAAACGGAGATTATCATAATTATTAGCGCATCGTGCACTTTCATATGACATGTGACTTCATATAATTTCGATATACTTGCCACACACCATCAATCCTATCCCGCACCCTATTGTTCTTGACATAGTTATGGAAATACCTAGAATTAGCATTCCTCACCTTCATCCATTTGGTCCTAAACCTTTGAAACCAACAACAAGCTTCTTTCCTTTTTTTTCTTACTAATCTCTTCCCAAATTCTGGTTGCTTCCTGATTTTCACCACCTCCCCCTCCCTGACTCTCTGTCTCTCTTTCTAAACTCCTTAACTGATCTTTCAACCTGACGGCCTTCATCTCACTATTCTAGTTTATCACCTTATTCCAACTTCTAATCTCCTCCTTCAGAATTTTAATTTTCTCCTTCACCACAACCCCCCTATAACCTTCCACTTGTGTTTCCCTCCAACATTTTATCACCATCTCCCGAAAACTTTCATCCTTTAGACATTCGTCCTAGACCCTCGTTGGTTTTGGCCCCCAATTCACTCTTTGGTCCATAGCACAATCACACAATGATCTGAATGTTCCCTCTGTAGCCCTTCTTGGTACCACTGAATTCTTATTTCAATCCATTTGGTATTCAGCAAGAAACAGTCAATATGATTCATGGCTCCAAGCGACGGTTTATAGCATGTAAATCGCTTACTCAGTTGGATATCCACTAATTCACATTTTTCAACAAATGCTCAAAACTATTGGATTTCCTGTCTACTACTCATAGTGACACCCACCCTTTCATCCCTGTTCAAAATGACATTAAAATCCTCGAAAACTTCCCATTTCTCCTGTTTCTTATTTTCCATTCTCTGTTCAATACCCTTCCATTGCCTCACTTTATCCCGTAATTCTTTTAGACCATACACATTCACAAAGTGTGAAGTTTCACCCTCATCGCTCCACCTTCTAGATACACCCATAACTCCCTCCTCCCCCCATACAGCCTCCCTCGAAAAATGACTCTTCTTCCAGATACACAATAAACCCCCGACATGCCATCTGCACCTGAAAATGCACAGTCAAAATCCTCATTAAACCATATGCTCAGGCAAAAACTCCTACTAATTATTTCCCTTTTGGTTTATTGAAATCCAACAAAATCAATATCCAACTTGGCTAACATCCCTCTAATCTCCTTCCTCTTTTGTCCTTCCCCCAGCCTCCTTATATTAAACGATAATATTCGCATTACTGAACTCCCTTCTCCTTTATCCCCTCTTCTCCTATCCTCTTCCCCATCCCATTTGCAATGTCTCTATCTTCCATATGCACCAGCTCCCTACACAATTATTTATCCTCACCCGTAAACTTCAAACCCATCATACGTCCCACCTCTAGAATTCCTTCGGCCTTTTGCCTCATCAATCTATTATTTGACGCTGCAATATTGCTGTCAGACAGGGATTCCGTCACACTCCAACTCTTAGCCTGCCCTTGTTCACTATTTTCCGATGGTCCTCTATTCACCTTCCGATCTCTCTCCATTTATTCAATCCACTCACTTCTTATTTTGTTGTTCATACTTTTTGGGACACTTTTTCCATTATGGCTGTATTAGACTCTTTATTCCTTCCCTTCCTCTCCCTTTCTTTGGGCCTTTTCTGTTTTATCAAAAAATTCTTCGCCGCTGACCCTGGCCCCTCTACCCCTTCTGCTCTTTCATGCTCCTCCCCTTGAAAGAAGAATGACAGACAAAGCAAGAGTTGGAGAAAGAGAGGTTGAGATCTTGTTTATCTCCTCTCGTGTAATTCATTTATATAGACAATGGTATACAATCTTGTTATGAGTCCTACATATACAAAGATTCTACTGCCATATACATCAAATCTTTTCTAAGCTAATATATCTCTATTAGGTAACCTTTGACCATATCTCCAAGGTTCAAGATCCGTTGATCTCGTTAACACCTCCTCTCAAGCTAATGGGTAGGGATCGAACTGGTGGCTTATCTTTGAGATCGAAGAATCGGGACGTGCCCAATCCCTTATTAAAGATATCTGCAACCTGGTCCTTGGTAAGAATGTCCTTATTCTACACTTTTTCACGAACAAAGTGGTAGTCAACTTTGATGTGTTTAGTACAAGCATAGAAGACCGGATTTGAGGTTAGAGACAGAGCGCCCATGTTATCACACCATATCACAGGGGTATGAGATAGAACTACATGTAGATCTTTAAGGATCATCCGAGTCCAATATAGATATGCTGTAGTGTGAGCCAGTGTTGGATACTCGGCTTTTGTACTAGAATGAGCTACTACATTTTGCTTTTTGGTCGTCCAAGATATCAGATTGGGACCCAAAAAGACACCAAACCTTGAAGTAGAGTGACGATCTTGTCTGTCTCCTGCCCAATCAGCATCACAAAAAGCTTTAAGTATACGAGCGGGTGAGATAGCCTTAGTGAACAAAAAACCATGATTGTTTGACCCCTTGGATATCGGAGTATACATTTGATTGCTTGCTAGTGACATGAGAAAGGCTACTGGAGATATTGGCACAACTGATTAACCGAAAAAGCAATCTCTGGTCGAGTAAGGTTTCAGTATTGGAGAGCTCCTACCATACTTCGATACATAGTAATCTCATCAGGAGAGAGAGGATCCCCTGTCAAGTCCTTGGTTCGAGTATCAGTAGATGAGGGTACCATACTTCGATACATAGTAATCTCATCAGGTTTTGCTCCAAGCATCTTTGTCCTTTCTAAAAGCTCATAGATGTATTTACTCTGCCTGATGTGCAAGCCTTGATCATCTCAGGTCACATGCATTCCTAAAAAATAGCTGAGCTCCCCCATATCACGAAGCTTAAACTGTGATTGGAGATATCCGGCTAGAGTATGTATCTCACGTCAGGGTGTACAGTAATCAATATATTATCAACGTACACAAGAACATAAATATGAACATCTGACTGGTGATAAGGGAACAAGGATGTATCCAACTAAGAACATCGGAAGCCATAGGAAAGAAGACTGTTGAATCTTCTTGGATCAACTCCATTCCAGTTTTAAAGGATGCTTCAGGGTCTGCTAATCAACATTCTTAAACAAGAAAAATTAAAAACACAAGTGCTAGATAACAAAATTAAAAAAAACAGTACTGAAAGTAAATAATAGGGCTTGGGTTGTCTCCCAAGTTGGGTTGTTCAACTGGGCTTATCCCACATCCAACAAATGCTTGGATTTTCAAATCGTAATTAAAGTGGAAAGCAATCCCCTATGTGAAGGCAATGGCTTCAAATCCAACTCATATGCTTGTAGGGGATCATGGGCCATTGGCTTGCTTCCATCTTGCCAAATAGATCAGGAGATAATTCAACTGGTAGGAGATTGATTCAAGACTGCAGTATATCACCTAAACTCTCATGCTTCAATCTTACTTCAACTCTATCTATCATTCATCTCTCATCCATCCTATCACCAAACTCACGTATAATTGGGCCTTTTCCGAGGTATACCAGTTAGTCTACCATCCACAGGGGGCATTTTGGCTTCACAGCCTCACCTCCATACATGGAAGGGAATAAAAGATCAATTGAACCGTTTGTTTGAATATGACACATAAAGCTAGGGGTGGTGCCCCCAAGGATGAAGGTGTGTGAGTGTTTGGTGTCCTATTTGTGCAAATGCTTCCGCTGCTAATGCACAAACCACGCATGTAGTTTACAATATTTGATTAAAATATAAGAACTAATCCATCACAACAAAGACATAGTAAAGGATGAGATAGCTTGGCATTTAGAATGAAGATCTGAACTAAAACATGGAGTTTAGGCTCAACTGAGCCTTGAATCTAAATAAACTTAGCTCATGCTACAAGCATGAGCTAATACAATTGATAAACAACAAGAAAAGCAGTCCATGGCAGCCACAGAAGCAGCTGGTGTAGACTGGTTCCCCTACCTCCTCTAGTTTTCTCCGATGAAGATTTCCGATCTGGTATCGCCTCTTCCTTGATAAAATTCGACTCTCTGCTTCAAAGTGAAGCTTATCCAATGTATGAGCCCTGGAAAGTGTGAGATTACACCCAGGTCCCTCGGATATGTGCTGAGCAACCGAATTGTTGAGGGATAGCATTGTCTTTCTTAATCACAGGTGCACTGATTGTTGGTATTGCATATAGAAAGATCTCTTATAGGGCTCAAATGGCAATACATCCAGAATATAACTTGAAGCAAAACGGCCGAGGTATGTTTTGGCCAAATCTCAGATTTATCCCTACCGTCGTTTAGGAGTTGTGTACCAATATGTGGACAGATGTGTAACTGTCTGCACTTCAGCAAACAGAATCAGCATTTTTCATTATATCTCCTTGTGGCGGCTGATTATTGCTGTGACTCCTTCATGACATTTGTAGCATACTTCTTTACCAAGCTCGTGGTGAAATTTCAGAATAATCCTCCTAGCCAAGTGAGCAATATGCACCGAGCAAGTTCACTGTAGTAATTCATCAATCTTTGCCAAAAATGGCAAAGTCACTTTTTACCAACTTTTGGATCCTTCTCCTTTCGGAAAATGGTCCCCTCTTGGATGTTGTGGCTTGATCAGGTGCACTTGGACGTGTCTCAATTGATAACAAGTTGATATGTGCCCTGGTCCTTCAAAATGTGCACATATACTCAGCCTAGGTCCGGTATTCACACTTTGAACTACATTTCTTCATGGCTGCACAATTTCTGGACTTTGGAACTCCGGTTAGCATCTTGCTGATATTATGGTCCAGAATTGTGTCGCCGCTGCATAGAACTTGGCCTAGATGATTGCTCGTTGTGCCTTGATGCTCTATGGATTTTAGAAGCTCAACAGAATGGATGAGAGGTGGCAAATTGCACCTCTTTAGCAGAAACTAGTCTGAACAGCTCAATATTGCATAATTGTAATTTGCTGCATATCAGTCCATCTCTGCTGTTGTGTGGCTCCAAAATTAGGTTGCACACATGTGTAGAAATAAGCTGCTTCATCCCAAGTGCGCATAGATGATCCATGATGTCCAGGAGCTCAGCAGATGGTCAAGATCAGTCACTTTGGCAATCAACCGTGGCATTGTTTTGTTGCAGATCTGGTTTTGCACAGTATGCGCATAAAATTGCAGGAATCCATCATAAAACTTGTGATTTACACCAGGTTGCTGGAAATAGGCTCTTGTCCTGCATTTATACAATTAAGCACGGAATGAGGTGCAAAATAGGTATTTAGGTAAATAAATCAATGAAAAGCACAAATGAGATGAGCCTAAAAATTCATATGAAATAGGCTCATCACCCCTCCACACTTAAACCATGCTTTTCCTTAAGCATAAACTAAATCTAATTACCAGAAATGAGATGAAAAGGATCATATATGCATGAATGTATAAAATGATAAGAATGAGAGAATGTGATGCACCGAATATGTGACTGTTTTCGGTTTGTATCAACTTGGTTCAAGCAAAGAACTGCACTCATCTAACATTTGTGCATTGTTTACTGTCAAGGCCATGGAACAAGGACTCGAATTAAGGTTCAAGGACTTAGAGAAACCAGGTTTGGAGAAGGGAAAGGTTGTTGCACAACAGTTTGGACATGGTTCCCTAAACAGCTTCACATGTGTCCCTTTTTTGCTTATTTTCTGCTTTCTCTAGATGTAAACCGAACTCCTCATCATCAATCCACTATCATAGTGCATGAGTCTTTGCGAAATTCTAAGGCCAAGCCTCAACTCCATCTCTCCCTTTCTTTTGGGGATAGTGTTTAAGTGAAAGACTCCTCTCATGATGGAGTTGGAAAAGAATCAATGGTCTCTCACTTTTGGCTTAAATAAATTGTGGACAGTTTTTTGCTGCCCAACCCAGATGAAGGATTATAGAAACCACTTGTCTCTAACCCCTCCTCTTCTCTTCTTTTTCCCAGCTGACATTTTTTTTTCAGAATTTTTCTGCTGGTTTTTCTTGAAGCTACTGCTGATATGGTGCAGAACTGCATCTGGGAGCTCTTCTGGATTTGCTTTAGGCCTCCTCATGAGTTTGGATGCTTGGCAAGAGACTCCTTTTGACCTTCTTTAGGGTGCTGATAACTTCTTTGAATTTTCCTTTTCGGTTCCGCACCTCTTCCTTTTGAAATGTCCCTTGGTTGCATCACATTTGCTTCTGGTTTTTGTATCAGTTCTGTTTTTTAATTTGCTGATCAGCTACTCTTGTTGATTCGGGATTAGGACGTGATCACTAAATCCACAAACTCAGGACAGACCAGATCCTGCTTCACTCCCTTCCCTCAAGGAAAAGATAAGAACACTTGACCTCAGAAAATCACTAAACTCATGCACCTTCCAAACTTGCCACATACCAGTTCAGGTTTAACCGTCCAAATAGGCATAGATAGCATTATAAGCCACAAACTAAAGCATGAATAAGTAGCATGAATCCATTTTAGTGTGAGTGAACCAAGAAATCAGTGAATCAAGCAGAAGGTTTGAGCATAAATTTTTTCCTACCAGACAGTTTGTGCAGATTTTTCTGTGAACAGTAATTCAACAATCTATTTTTCTGTGAACAGTAATATCCAGCTTAAGCAGTTCATTATTTCTACTTGATAGTTGGGATAAAGGAACGACAATCTTGAAATTACTGGCAGTTAGTTGTGGCCGGTAACGGCTAGTTGGTGCCGCTTCCCTCCGAACTTTTTCTGCCATCGGTCCCCGACTCCGATTCCGAAGGTTATTTCTCCATCAATTTTTGGCAGGATCCTCAACTTAGTTAACTTCCAGTTCGGCGGCTATTTCTCACTTAGTGGCTGGCTTTGAAGAGTGGATTAGAGTGATTTTTTTTGGTTTGACTCCTGGTGGCTACCGAGTGGATTTAGCGGAATTTTGGTCGTTCCTACTACCGCTCAACTTTGGCACTAACGGCTAGTCTGCCAGTTATCCATCAGGGAGGAGGTTTGCCTATTATTATTATTTTTTCCCCCTTTTTTTCGCTTTTTTTGTCTATAGTTAGTGTTATTTAAAAAAAAATAGTTAGTGTTATTTTGGCTATTTTATTATTAGTATTAAGTGGCCCATTTTAATTTGATAGTTCAATTATTATTATTAGTGTTACTGGTGTTATTATTTTGAGTGCTAGTATTATTATTTTGTTGGTATTATTTGTGGTATTATCTATTGATAGTGTTATTATTATTATTAGTGACATTAGTGTTATTATTAGTATCATTTTGCATATTTTTAGTAATTGTTCTATTATTAGTAGTAGTGTTACTAGTGCTATTATTTTGAGTGCTATTATTATTATCAGTGCTAGTATTCTTTTGTTGGTATTATTTGTGGTGGTATCTGTTGATAGTGCTATTATTATTATTATTTCTTATATTAGGGCTATTATTGTTAGTGCGATTACGATTTGTTAGTAGTATTTGTTGATAGTGGTTTTAGCTCGTAGAGAATATAGCTGATGGTACTAACTATGGTAACTTGAGGTCGTGTCCTGTGACGAGGGGTCGGGATAGGGTAGGGGCTCAGGAGCTAAGTTTAAGATTGGGTACTTGGAATGTGGGGACTTTGACTGCGAAATCGTTAGAATTGGTAGATATATTAAAGAAAAGAAGGGTGGATGTGGCATGTCTTCAAGAGACAAAGTAGAAGGGAGCGAGAGCGAGAGCGAGAGAAGTAAACGGGTATGAACTGTGGTACTCCGGAGTGATTAGTGGGCGGAATGGAGTTGGGATTATGGTGTCAGAAAAATTTAAGGAATGTGTAGTGGAAGTGGTAAGGTGCGACGATAGACTTATGGCGATCAAGCTCGCAATTGGGCTAGAGGTGGTGAATGTGGTATATGGGTATGCACCTCAAGTATGGCTAGGAGAGAGTGAGAAGTGAACTTTCTGGGACAAGTTGGATACAGTGCTGAGCGGTATCCCTATGGCACAAAAATTTTTCATCGGGGGTGATTTTAATACTCATGTGGGGGTAGGGGTGGATGGGTATCCAGGTGCGCATGGAGGTTTTGGATTTGGTTTGAG
>JAOYMZ010092454.1:0-10528 GCA_025802335.1 Pinguicula primuliflora | reverse complement strand
GCATAATGTAATTAAGGATTAAATTGCAATTAATATATTTAATTGTAATTTATATAATTAATACATTAAATGGGCTTAGGCCCATGTTGGTTCATATCTACTCCTATAAATTGGGAGACTCCCAAACACTAACAGGAGCTTTAACGCTAAGTTGTATTCTCTTCTCATGTGTTGAGACCCAGTATTCAATAGTTCTCTCGAAGTGCTGTCTTATGATCTCGGAAGGAGAGTCTTGAGTTGTGGAATACTATCGGGACTCTGGTAGCCCCGTTTGAAGATATGTTCAACCGGAATATTATGATCAACCACGCTTCCGTTATAAAGGTACGATTTTATATTCGTATTCAATTATCAAATCTGTTCTGATATTTAGGAGTCAATCCTACACCCCTCATCCTTTCGACACTGGTCCACAAAAGTTGGACAAATCGTTCGCGTCGGTCTTACAAGGGAACAGATCTACTGCATCTACTCGCCCAAAACTCACAACCGCTATTTCCACTTGGAAGGGGGACCCTGAAATTGAATTCTCAGAAGAATCCATACAAACTCTATCAGCCCCCTTCACCAACGCCCTCATCAGAAAATTCAGTCAAGGCCGTCTATCTATGGAAATCATTCGTAAAGAGATTACAAAAATTGGTCTCACTTCAGACTTCACGGCAGGTCTCATCGACCAATGACATATCCTGCTGAGATTCCGCAGTGAAGAAGACCGTCGTCAGATTTGGATGAGACAGATCTTAACTATCAAAGGATACGAGTCTTCAAATGGAACAGATGGGAATGTAAGTTTCTCCCAGGCGACATTTGTACTGTTGTAAGCAGGGATGCCTGGAGAGTTATTTGGATGGCTGTGGTATTACGAGCTCTGGGGGCACGTAATGCAGCCCATTTTTGTGGTGATGAAGCATCACTAGACAGGTTACTACAACCCATTTAGTAATTTGGAAGTGGTATAAAGCAGTATATGGTGACCAATTTTTGTTTGGCATTGGTGTTTGGTTGTTGAATCCCCAAGAATGTTTGGCAGGATGTAGATAAGAATGAGAGCTTGTAAATTTACTGTACAAATTTCTGTTAATAAATTTTTTGCTTAACCAAAAAAAAAATAATTTCTATCCAACACATAATCCACGGTAAGGAACTAAGGGGTAGGGCACATACATGTATAAATCTTGCTCCATAGCTCTAATGCCAACAACGGAACCCAACAATTCTCACAATCATTAGCATCATATTAACACATTCGGATTTATTTATCACACATATCAACATCTCAAAGGACATACCACAATAGCTATAAGGATCCTTCATCAATGTAATGTTTTCACAAAGTCAAACATAGTTACAAGATCCACATCAACAAATCTCGGCACACAGCCACGGCCCTACCACTCAGGCAACCACCCTGCACGTAATCCCCTTGTATCTCCAATCACACTCACAAATCAAACACTGACCACATGTATTGTCACACAAACAGTAATGCACCCGTTTCTTCATCAAAACAACAAGTCAAACGTTAAATCACTTACCAAAAAAAAGTCAAACGTTAAATGAAACCATGCAACTAAATCAGCTTATTGTGTCGGACGGACGGACAACTTACGACTTGAAAATTTGGAACATACTCGACCCGAATGGGTTCGGGAGCGTGCATGTGTGTGGGCGTGGGCCACTATATAATGAATGTGGGCTTACACTCTTAAAAGCCAAGGTACCAAGGAAATAGAGTGAAACACTATATTTTATTATATACTGATTGGTTTATCTGTTTGTAATCGGTATGAGACACAATTAACTCTAACACCCTCGCAAGTCCAACTTGGCAAGCAGTGTTGAGACTTGATTATTTATATTATATGGGCTAACCCAATTAACCTCAAAGGCTCTAAATCCACCAACAATCGTGGTCTTTTTTGTAGCTTGTGTTGTTGGGTGCCTCTTTTTTGTGAATAGGTGTATAGAGGATTCATGAATCTTTCTTCGATCGTTAGACCATAGTAGGCTCCGATACCAACTTGAAAATTTGGAACAGACACGACCCGAGTGGGTTCAGAATTTATGCGTGTATGTGCACGTGGGCCACAATAGAATGAATGTGGGGCTTACACTTTTTAAAGCCAAGTCACGAAGTGCGTGTGGGCCAATATATAATGAATGTGAGCTTACAGTCTTAAAAGCCAAGGCACTAAGAGAATAGAATGAAGCACCATATTTTATTATATATTGGTTGATTTATCTGTTCGTAATCAGTATGAGACAAAATTAACTCTAACATTATGGACGACATGGCGGCCGGGCTGCTATCACTAACAGCAGTCACTGCCCACCTGATGATGAATCGGTCGAAGAAATAGCCACTGCAAACGTAGGGCACAATGAAATTGGGCAAAATTGCGAGTGATGTGATCCGGGTCGAGCGGGTTGAGACCTGACATCATGAACCAGTGGCGTCGACCCGAGGTGGCACAACTATATATATAAGGGGCATCCGGGTGTAAAAATTCCTAAATGCCCCCTCCTATTTATTCTGCAAAGTATTTCCTCAGGAATGTTTTGGTAATATCTTGGATTTGTCTGAAATTGGGCCGTAATTATCTGAAATTGGACCGGAATTGCAGGGTGGCGCATGAATTAGGCCATAAATTGACGGGCCTGAATTGGTTGACAGTTATTTTGTCTCTCCTACAGCCCAAGTTGCGAAAAAAAAATTCTATTAATATTGTGAGGAATTCGAGCTCACAAAAAAATCTGATTGGATTTTCGATTGTGGTGCAACTGACACTATTACCTATGATTTTTTGATATTGTTGAAGTGTAGAAAATACAGAAAAAGGTGGTTCAGATAGCGAATGATACATTTGCTCCTGGTAAAAGTGCTGTAGTTATTGAGATTTTCCCGACTATGAGATTATCTAAATGTCATTATGTGTCGTCTCTGTCATATAAGCTACTTTCAATTAGTCATATTTCGAAAGAATTGAACTGTGTCGTGATGATGTATCCTATATTTTGTATTTTACAGGACATCCGTACGAAGAAAATAATTGGCGTGACACTGAACGTGATGGCCTATACTATGTTGATGAAGTAGCTTCAGAGGGACGGACACTCTTGACTTGTGGATATCCCCAAAGTTAGGTGTGACATCGTCGTCTGGGTCATCTATCACATTCCTTTCTACGTCGACACTGCAGGCTGCAACGCAACAGGGCATTTTCGAAATCCAAAGCTCTGACAAGGCATAAGAAAATATTTACCCAAATTCGTAATTATAATTTTCAAAAGATATATATTAATAGTTATTATATTTAATAATAAAAATAAAAATTTATGTACTAATATTTTTTTTACCCGAAAAGAAATGATTTTTTATAAATAGCTGAAGAAATGTTGATACGTCTGAGTTGTTCACACCTACACACTCTAGTTGAATGAACGTAACTACCCGGTTGAACACAAAGCTTTGTGCGCTTAAGTTTTTCCCAATTTATGTACTCAAATGGGTAAAACTTTCAACTACAAAAATTAAAATATAAGACAAAGTCTGAAATTCTTTTAATTCTTGTGGGAGAAAAATCGGGAACTAATCAAGAATTTTGATTTGAACACCTGTAAGTGATCGGAAAATTTTGTGTTCAGATTCTTTGTACTTTATATCAATATTATTAGAGTTATTGTATTTTTTAATGCTAAAGCCATCCTATTCGAAATGTGTAAGGATCCTTTTACTTGAATTACATGACAAGAATTAACTTAATATTAACTTAGAATATAAATTCACAATTTACACCAATCTCAAGAATTGAAATGAGATGAGATTGAAGTCATTCTTGTTTACCAGCAGAGCCCTAAAGTGGGATCAAATTTCAAAATAATATGGAATTACTATTTTACCCATTAACAATATTATGCAATCCATTACAAGTCATTCTATTCTTCTCCTGGTTTGCAATGTTGAATCTACTGGTTTCCATTCTTTTCATCTCATGTACATTCTGACAGTTTCCTCATCTTCCAATGTTGAATCTACTGGTATCCATTCTCTTCTCCCATCTTACAGGCTCAAGCGCGGCCTGCATGTAGCTGAATAGCGAACACAAGCAGCTGCAACTGCCACCATACGAGCCATCTCATTGTGATTATAATTGTTACCAAGGCGCTGATCAACGAGAGCATCAAAGTTTCCTTCTTCGAGAGCTCGTCTGAGAAACGGTCGAGCCTGTTACACAAAGAAAAGCAGATGGATCTTCAAAGAAAAGGATTCAACCACCAGAGTCTAAAATTCCGTAAAATGATAAGAAAATAAAACTGTATCAGTGGGGTTCATGTGTGCTTATACAGGTTTCCCCACTGCATGACTCGGTTTGCAAAAGAGAGAAGCAGATGGATCTTCAAAGAATCAAAAAGGGAGAAGATTATACCTCACTGGAGCACATCCCAAATTAATATTGCATACAGGACAGCAATCCATCTCCTCATCTAAAAGCTTCTTATATATGCATTTCCTGTAAACTATACATCATTCACACATGACAAATATATCAGGTACTTGAAAGCATATCTAATACACAAACAAATCAAATGATATTGCTTGAATTTTCGTAACGACAGGAAATAACTGAAAGCTATGGAGTTTCTACCACCTGATATGAAAATACCAAAAAATTACAGAAAACAATGTTTTTCTAGTCCACGTGGAGAAGCTCAATTGACATCCTCATTGTTTGAAGACCACATTCTGTAGTTTTTTTCCACAGAGTTGGTCATGGATCACTGACATAATACAATACAAAAAGGCCACTCAACTGGAACAAAAATAAAGTCCTCTCCTTTCTGCCCACAAACATCAGCCGTGGAACACGTTTTAAAATAAAAAATCCATCAATAAGATTTGAGGCAAAATAAAAGAATTGAGGCAGTAACAAGGAGAGCATCCCTTCATGACCATACTTCCTGCTTAACTCATAACACCCGTAGCAACAGAACCTCAGGATTAACTTGAAGAGATTTGGGGTGATATCGTGCAGTGTCATCAGAGTAGTTCTAATTTCTCATGCCGACAAATGATGGATTACCCTAAGTGAGCAAGCCATTTACTAAAACATTGTGTAACACGATGAACTAAAAAGAGAAACATTCTTCGTTCATAATGAAAAATACCAAATCTTCTGCGATGGTTTTCTCCAAACAACAAGATCTATGCTCCAACAACTCTGCCTATGTGTAGCGGCGAGTTGATGTTGCAAGATGGACCGAAGACCCTCCTCCTTAATCTACAATGACAACGTTGCAAAATCAGCGGCGACAATTCTCCGATAAATCCCCAATTCTCCAGAAATGGTGATGAAGAACGAAATTCAAGTTCTTGGCAAGATGGAGACTTTGGAGTTCTTCACTCAGATAAATCTCGGATTTTCCAGAAATGGGGAAGAAGGAAATTCAAGTTCTTGATAAGATGCAGACTTGGATGGCAATTTCATGTAATTTGTGTGAACTGCTAGGGTGGATGCTAAAGGTTTAAGAATACTACATTTTTGGTGGAATTATTTTTGGGCGTTGGATCCTAAGTTAATTTGAAAAATGTGCGTCATCCGGTTTTCAATTTCAAAACCTGATTTGATCACTATGTTTTTTGTGTATGTAGTAAACATGGAATTACGAGTCAATCCTACGTGAATCCCACATAATGACAGTTAATTCCCGCAAGTAAACAGACCCTAATTGATTCCAGAATTATCTATGTGCAAAAATTCTAAAACACATTTAATATTCTAATTTCAGCGATTGAAAATGGATAAAAAATGGTTTGTACATAATATTTTGGAAAGTATAGTACTTTTTTTAAAAAAAACTCATTTTTTATTAATGAAATAGAAGTGTTTACAACATCAGTTTCTAAAGAAAAATAAAAGCAACTACAATTTTGCGCCTAAATTTACATCTACCAGAGTTTATCTCTAACAATTTTTTATTTCATAGTAAAAAATAGGACTGTTTACAGTAAGAGGAGGCACCTAAATTTTTACATCCCCTTTTGTCTCTACATTTTTCCATTGCGATCTGCATTTCCCAGAGATGCTTCCTTGATCCATTTCAATAATCTTTTGAGTCTGCTAAGCTGAATCAGGAAAGGAGCACTCCCCATATCCAATTCTGCAGCAGCTTTGCAGATTAATCTTTCCACAGCAACTTGCGTATTCCACCACCACAGAGAGTCCCTCACAAGTGAGCAAGCATATAGAAGTTAAAAGCAGCATAAAGATTCAGTTGAAACCAACAATTTTCTCTCGATATTGTACCTTGGCCAGAGGTTATTGCTATCGAACTAGCAGACCACTCCGTAGTGATTTTGATCGCTGATGATTCAGTCTAACATCCTACAAACATCCTGGTTTGTTTCTGTGCAATGGTGCAGTTATATCTGCTCATGCAAAGTTTGTGCTTTTTTTGGAATGGGTTGGATGATGAAACCTGAATTTTCATCAATCTTTTTTCAGATCTGGAGGAAGATAGGGTAGTTCCTGTAGGGACACCCTCTTCCATTAGGGGCTGATAAGAAACTTAGAGACTTGTCTGTAGCAATCCCAACGTTCCTTATGTTGAGATTCATCACACATAGCTGCAACCCTTTCAGTCATGCGTCTAGTTGGTTAACCCTTCCCTCTCCACACTTGGCCGCAAAAGCAGCAGTCAGCTTTCCTAAATGATCCCTGATAACCCCTCCTGTCCCTACAAATCCAGCTTTGCAAAATATTGCCGTGTCTAGCCGGACACAGCCTACTTCTGGTGATACCCAGGGCTGCAACTTTTTCAAAGGCTGATCTATTTGAGGTGGTGAGTAGATCCCCAACGAGAGTAGAATTTGTTTTTCCACTGATCTAACCGGTTGCAAGGATGTAGCACTTGCCACAATAACTCCCAACATAACACAAATGTTCTCATACGGAACTTCAGAAAGATATATTGTGAAATGTTACCTCACAACGCGTAGTCCAAATATACCAACATATGCAAAGAGGTAATGCCCCCAGTATGAATGTCATGGTTTTGGTGCCCTTCACCTGGCTCCAGAGACCAAGTCTCATAGTTAGAGAGAGAATATGGAATTAGGAATACCACAATTTTGTTTAAAAAAAACTCTCCAAATTTCTTGAGCCAGTTCACTATACGAAAAGAGATGGTTAATGGCTTCTTCTTTCAGAGATATTTTGCTACAGCGACACTTCGATGATAACTAAATTCCCATTGATCTTATCCTATCATCCGTAAGGTGAGCTTTAAGCAGAGTTCTCCACATGAGCAGACTAATTTTGGAGGATACCGAGCTTCCCAGATTTGTTGATGTTTCCATATGCATTTATCTTTAAGCACCATTACAGGTGTAGCTAAAACAGAGTTTGTGATTGTTTCTGGCAAATTTAGCTCAAGTATACTCCATTGCTGATTATTTTCGGAACTAAGCCACTGTGGGATGGGATACATTTGAATTCACTAACAGTCCCAATGGCCCTGATTCCATCCATTTGTCTCCCCACATTTCAGCTTTCAAATCATCTCCAATAAACCAACGGGTATGGGATAGCATTACAGCACGAATGGAGATAAGCCTTCTCCAGTAATGTGAATTGATATAATTAGCAGTAGCAGAACAAAATCCTGCACTTCGTCAATACTTCTGCTCCATAAATTCAACCCACAAAGTATCCCCATGTCTTAGTTGCCACCACATCTTCATGACCACAGCAGAACATATATCGTGTAAGCATCGAAATTCCAAACCTCCTTCAGCAAAGGGCAAGCAGATTTTCTTCCATGCCACCCAGTTTCTTCGCTGCCTATTGTAAGGTATCGAAAATTTACCTATAGCTTATATAAATACATATTAGATGTACCTCAATTTTATTAGATGGGCTTTAAAACCCAGATCAAAGAATAAAAAAAGAATGGGCCGCTTGTGATCCCATAGCTCATTGTGCAATGAATTAGTGGCGGCAGTAGCCCACTTATGCTGGTCAAGAGAAAAACCTCCTAACTAGCACGCGATTAACCTTCTTGTGCAGAGTCTACCGCAGGAGGAAGGGAAGACGCGCAGGAGCAGTGAACAGTGAAGTTCGTGATCAAGGACGAATAGACATGAGAGGTAGGTCGTCGTGGTCCTTAGCGTGGGGTGGGAGTCTGGGTAGAGAAGCATGCCTCCGTGTTTTCGGATTGGCCGACTCGTGGAGTAGGAGATTATTTGATTGATTTCATGTGTGCTTATGTTGTGCGTATTGTTGCTGTGTTCATACGTGAATTGATATATGTGATATTGAATGGTGTTGAATTTTGCAGCATTGAGAACGATCTTTGAATCGGTAGAATCTGTGCTATGGTTGAATCTCGTTCCGGTTGTGTATTTGTTGAGATTGGTGATGAGGAGTGAAAGTGTGCGTGGCTTGGTTCCCGTTTCTTCCTTAGAACGGATGCAAGGGAGGGGGGAATCCGGCATGCCATGAGACGAACGTATCGTCGAGATTGAGTTAGGTGGAACGGATCCACGATTGTGACAGAGTCGAGGGCTGAGCATTTCAGCAAGGAGGCCTTTGTGGCCTCTGGATCACAGCCTCTGTGCTTGTGTGGCAGGTTCGCCATTGTGGCACCAGTGATGATGTGCATTAGTCACGAGTTCGTGACAGGGGAGCAAACAGGGGCCTCTGTGGCCGTGTTTTTCGGCCAGATGGTCTATGAAGAACTGGTGGCACCACGGCCGGGCTGTCATGGCATGGTGTCGTCGATGAAATCATCCGAAAATGGATTGTCATGAGGCAATCTGCTGGTCTTGATTTGAATGTTGTTTCGGTTGATGTTTTTGTCTGATTCTACGTCAATATGTTAATTATGAAATATCCGTTTGTGTGCCTTGCTAGGTGGTGGTGGTTCATCGTTAGATACAACACGAGATTATGATATTGATTCACTTACTGTAATGCGCTAGCAGAATGAGGTTGTGAGATGTAGAAGTCGTTAGGGAATAATTATGTCATGTCGTGTGCAGCGTGTTCGTATATGTGGTTGTTTAAATCGTGAAATGGGATGCAAAAGACCTACGATTACCTACTGAGCTTCTGAGGAAGCTCACAACCGTATTGTTGTATGTTTTAAATTGCAAGTGAAGGTTAGGAGGACATTGATCGTGGCTAGGTTTGGCGAAGGTGGCAAGAGAGTAGCCGCAAATTATTGATTTCTTCCTGAACATTGGATCATTTGTTTGATTGTTGAATTATTCATTTGAGACCGCGTGATGGCACGGGTTGCAAGGGTGACCTTGGAAGTTTGTTTTGAATTCATAGGATTGCTATTATTGAATTTAGTTGGTTATTGTCGGATACGGGCCACACTGCCCTAACAAACCCAAGGGCGATAAATATTATTATCTATGTCGAAAAATGGGTTCGTTACATTTGGTATCAGACTCAGGTTCGGTCTTTGGTGCATAGTTGGGGTGTGGGTAGGAATCTCGGTTCTATGTTGCTGGGTGGGTTATAGGTAGTTGTTCATATTTTGTTGCCTCCAGTTCATATAGAGTTAGGTGTGGAGTCTTTTAAATCCTTACGAACATGAGTCTAGTGGCTACAATGTGATATTGACTGAGTTAGTAAACTGAATCTAGGTTGAGCATGTATTTATGTGGCAGATTCGTATCTTCTGTTGCGCTTATGCGATTAGATCAATTGAGAGGAGATTCTCCCATAGTCGCAAGGAGTAACGAGGTGTTGTAGAAACCTATAAGTTTATTTGGTGTTAAAAGTCTGATACTTAGTGACGCAATGTAGATTTCGGATATAAGATGGCAGCGCAGTTCTCCTTAGAACCCCATAGAGCATCCATTAATTGGTGACAACCAAATGATTGTTTGTTAGTTTAAATTCAATGAGAGCCTGGTTGAACGTACTCATTATGTTATTAGGGATAGGTCTATAAGTTTCGAGGACGAAACTTCTTTTAAGGAGGGGAAACTGTAAGGTATCGAAAATTTACCTATAGCTTATATAATTACATATTAGATGTACCTCAATTTAATTAGATGGGCTTTAAAACCCGGATCAAAGAATCAAACAAAAGAATGGGCCGCTTGTAATCCCACAGCCCATTGTGCAACGAATTAGTGGGCGGCAGTTGCCCACTTATGCTGGTCAAGAGAAAAACCTCTTAACTAGCGTGCAATTAACCTTCTTGTGCAGAGTCTATAGCAAGAGGAAGGGAAGACGCGCAGGAGCTGTGAACAGTCAAGTTCGTGATCAAGGATGGATAGACAAGAGAGGTAAGTCGTCGTGTTCCCTAGCATGGGGTGTGTAAAAGACAAGAAGTTCATGCCTGGTGTGTGTAATGTAGCATGCATAATTGGAATCACACTTCGTCCATCTAAAATGAAATTAAAGTATGAAAGTTCAAAACACAATATATATCCGAATCTACTCAAGGAAATCAGACATGAATCCTATCGAACTTTATTCCACATAACCCATAAGACAGAATTAAA
>JAOYMZ010092453.1:0-10528 GCA_025802335.1 Pinguicula primuliflora | reverse complement strand
GTCTTTTCACTAACAGAGCACGTCTTTTCATATCCTTCATATACCACGTCCACGATGCAAGTATGATAATTCCAGTCACTATAAGTATATGAAACAACCAACTAGAAACCTACTCCTCATTCACAACATGGTTGCCAACGTCGCTTCCTTTTCCTTTTCCAGAATAAGACTCACTATATTCTTCTGTGTTGCTGCCTTCTACCAATGACTATTACAAGTGAAGTGGTGCTGGTGTGTCTTCCGGAATAAAAAGAGCTGTCCAGATTCTAATATTTCATGTCTTTAGTTAGTAGTACTGTTAGGTCAAAATCTCACAGAGAGCCGAGAATCTTCCTCAAATGGGAGGGAAAGAAACTTCATAGTGGTATATAGCAAATAGAGTGTCGGCAGAGGGATTCGTTCATTTCTCGACGGTGCAGTACTATTTATAGTTCAGGGGAACAAACTTCATAATAGTATATAGCAAATAAAATGTTGACAGAGGGATTCGTTCGTTTCCCGACATTGCAGAGTAGCTTATAATTTAGTCAATTTCATTATGTATTTTGTTCGGATTTTGTTAAGTTCACTAATCTTACTAAGACATTCGTTCTTAATGCGACAAGTCATGTCAATTTTGTGAAATCTGTTCGTACACATTGAATTGAATCAAAAATTGAACAATATCAAACACCCTGAAGTGTACATTGTTACGGTTCCAAGCATCCTTCAAAAATCGATAAAGCATACAATTCCCGATAATATAACAGTGTATTATTATTCATGTAGTCATTGGGATCTGTGATGCCCATCATGTGGAATTCGATGTTCTTGCACATGTAGATCTTGCAACCTCTGCTATATATAAACCAATGAACAAATCGTTAATGAATTAAAATAATAATTGAACTTACCAACATATGAGTAACTGAAATAAACTTATTACCCTATGTCCCCCATCAGGTCGAATCTCATAAGAAAGGGATCCATGAGGACGGGAGCATTTTCATACGTCTTCTACGAGTAGCTCACCCCACATGACACTTTGTTTGAAAGGCTTCAGAATCTCTAAGATCAATGTGCATAATGGACGCAACGACTTTTGGATCTAATCGTCTGAATAAGCTGTCAGCTGATTGTCAATAACGGTGATCTGACCTCCATCCAAGTGTAAGACAACCTCCACCCAATGTGTCCTATAGACAAGCCAAGGCACGTACATGGTCTTACAAGTCAACCACGTCGGTCCCTTGTTGGGGGTCAGTTTCACGTATTTTTAACATCCTGTGTAAGGCTTTCTTTCTCTTCTTTCGTGCACAATCTTTCTTGTCATCCCAGTAATGGTTGATAAGGATACAAAAATCAGTCGGGATAAGTGCAACATCTTGTGGGGAGATGTTTTTGTATTTTCTAGATCTCTTCCTCATAAGATAAAAGATTTCATCAACATGCTAAAAGAAAGTGGAAAACCAACCATTAGTATGTATGGTACAACGAATTGTTATATACATGACTAGAGCAAAACCATCAGAATAAACACTTATATTATCCTCCAGTCAAGAATCTCTTGCCATAAGGTTTTTGACGAATTTTGGATCCAGGTCCATAAAATCACAACGAATGTCTTTCGGACAACGTGCTTCATCACTCGTATTCATCCAACGTTTTAGACATTCCACACGTTGATTGAATTCATTTTCCGCACCTGTGTAGGCATCTAGATTGTAAATTGCCTTCATCCTCTTAGTTTTAGGCCATGGAAACATCAAGTGTGGGTGTTTCGACAGCCCCAGTTTCCTCTTATTACTCCAAACCACTTCTTGTTCTTCACCAATTTCTTATTTACGATCGGTGTAGATGTAGGCTTAACATATCCAACGTATAAGTCTTCCGGATGTACAGGATCAGGTGGCACATCCGTTCCTTCCAACCACTGTGTAGGGTTGCCGTATATGTACGTGTACGAATGATCACTTTCGGCAGCAGATGGTTCCATAGAGGAGATGTCTGGTTTAGAGAAAGCACCTGGTTTTGAGGTGTCGATGGAGTTTGAGGCGGCGACTGGCTCCGCAGAGTCGACATTCATGTTAACCAAGTCATCGACTGGTTCCACAGAGGCGGCGACTAGCTCTATAGAGGCGACTGGCCCCACAGAGGCATCACTAGCTCCACAGAGGCGACATTCATGTTAACCAGGTCATCGACTGGCTTGGTTCCGAGACATTCGAAACTCTGAATCTTGTTCCGCAACTCTTCAATTTCCCTTTCATTCACTGCACTGTCCTCATGATAAAACTAAACAGTTGCGTCGATTTATTTTTTAAGTTTGTCCCTACATCCTATAAAAAATGTTATGACATTCCAGAGTTCGTTCACTATCTTTTTATTTTCCACCGAGGAATTGGCCTTGGAATCGGGAAATGCAGTCCCGTGATACATCGGAATAGGTCATGGAGTAGTAGGATAAGAATCATGAGATGGTTGTGTCAAGGCATTGAGCTGTCTTTCCTCAGTTGATAGATTGTTGTCTTCTTCGTGGGAGTTGTCTGCAAAAAAATCCCCAGACCCAGACGTGTTGATCTATTCCACCAATTTAGTGATCCACTCATCTGTACAGTCAGGCACGTCCTCAATATCCTTCATATATGGCATCCCACACTCTTCCCTCGAAGGTTTCAGGATCGGATAAAGAACACCTAGGGAACAACTGTTAGGTTAGGAACGTCAATCGTTCGTGCATGGCCCCGTATACGCAGAGTGGGTTCATCCCGACAGGCGTGTATACGGGGCCGCACAATCATGCTTAGGGTGGTTGAACCACGACATGCGTGTTTTACCCGGAATAATGCATACGGGAATTCCGCTTGGCCCCATGAATGCAGGGTGGGTGAATCACGACAGGCATGATTTACCCGGAATAATGTATACGGGAATTTCGCATGACCCCGTATATGCAGGGTGGGTGAATCACGACAGGCGTGATTATGAGAATTATGAATATTACTGCCTGTTCCAGTATACGGAGATGCATGTAAACATCACCCCAGATCAAGGCATGTGGTTCCTTACCCTTTTGTTGCGAAAAACATCAATAATTTCTTCCTGATTGCTCATCGTCGGACAGCAACTCCAGTTCAAGCACCTGGAAAACCTCATCGTGCTTCCACCACCTATACGGTTGCCGCACATTGGGGAGAGCTTGGTAATTGCCTTCAACGCCCAAATCTGTTTCAATGGAATAAACATACTTCTTAGTTATATCTTCACGTTAGACTCCATATACAAAAACATCAATAAATGATAAACGACTCACATGTTGAGCAAACTAGAAACCTGTCAGCGTGTAGGTCTCTTTTTGCCTTCGTTCAAGGTACTTTGAGTACTTGACCCTAAGGTCTATGGACGATCTCCACGTAAGCTTTATTGCCCCATGGATAGGCATTAAACGTGGAGAGATCATTTACCATTCTCACAGCAAGTTCATCGACTTTTTTCTTTGAATCACCTGCTAGGATCACACCCTCTAGCAGGTATAACATTGATAGCTTGACCCTGTCCTCAGACAATTGCCGCTCGGCAGTCGCATCAAACTTCATCCCCTTTCTCTTCTTCGTCTGAGCCCTGTCCTCAGACAATTGTACCTCATCGTCATCCTCTTTTTTGGTCAATTCCTTCCACTTCTTCTTGACGTCTTTAAACATGAGGTGCGTGATTCCTTTGAAGTACTCATCTCTTATCCGATTATCACGCGCAAAATTATCCGGATCTGGATTCTTCGAGCATTTCAACCCTGTCACAATTGCAAACTCATGGATACCAAAGCGGATTAGTTTCCCTTCTATCAAAAACCAGAGCTCCATCCGTTTTGGCGTATCGATCCGTCTTAGCATTAATAAATGGGCAAGTTACCTAGGGAACGTAGTCCGTTGTGACGTCCAAGAATCGTCCAAGTCCAGTAAATACCCAAAACAGCTTCTTCGGATTTGGGCGAGCTCCCGTTTTTTCAAACTCTCCTTTATCTCCCCTATAACCCGTAGGGACTGGCGCACCGTCACCTTCACTGGGAACTCCAAATGCGCGTTATTATAGACTTTCAACGTTAGGTATGTTGGAATGCTGAACAGTTCAGGTGTATCAGGGCGCATGGGAACCTGTCAATATGCTTCACACAATCAAACAAAATCTCCAAGAGAATTGATTAAACAAAACTGCAGATTGGTAATATGGGGTCCATTCCCAACCCGACTAATAGAGTCGTGTAATCATGTCGCAATGTACAAATTTCATTCCGAGATGGGAAATGGCTTGCAATTTGTCCCCCGGAGTCATCTCCCACCATCAAACCCACGTTTCTCGATGTTTCCGTGTCGTCCGTCTCCGTAGCACCATTTTCCACCCGCGGTATTTCAACAAGTTATCTTAAAACTGTTGCTTTCCCGCGAAGAGTTGTTCGTATTTGAGGCATTCTCTCTAGATATTTGATTACCAGAAATTTGTGCATGTTTTCATGTATGTATGTTCAACGATTTCTCCATAGTGTTGAAGGCGATTCGAGTCGAGGTTTTCGTTCGGGTTTTCTTGGCGGTGAGAGTGAGATAAAAAGTCTTCCGGCAATTTGACTTGATTAGAATGTATTAAGACGGTTAAGTATTTTATTTCTTTTTTTCCTTTATTTTTAATACCTTTTAAGTAAAAGAACAATAAAAGTAAATCAAAAGTGAAAAGGAGATTACATTTCATTATTGAATTGTCATGGAAGTTACTTGTCCAATTTTCTCCTAAAGTTTTGATCAACTTACCCAAACAAATCAGTTTTGATTAATAGCTCTATTTGTAATACATAATTATGTACAACAATAATTTATAGCTAGAATCTATATGATCATAATCAAATACACAAATTGTGCCACATACGTTTAATTTCGGTCAATTTCATAATCTATTATCGAAATTGATCACATCGATCGAAGGCCTATACAAAGGAGACCAGAAGTTCCATGCTTCGGCGGAATTTTGGTGACTCCATCACTGGTAATTTTGTTATACTTTTTCACATTGAGTTTAAGTAGCCCAAAATTAGGGTTTCCGTCGCTGGAATTCTGCCGATGCATAGGGCTTTTGGTCTACTTTGTATAAGCATTCCATCGATGTGATCAATTTCGATAATAGATTATGAGAGTGACCCAAATTAAACGTAAGAGACACAATTTTTATATTTGAAAATGACTATATAGCCTCCCCTAATTTATATGCTTGCCATTATTGTAAAACAACAAACAATCTAAAATAAATAAACCATCATTAATCATTCAGTAGCTCAAATGTTGAGCTTGATACATTCTCAGATTACCTATAAACTATAATATAAAGAAAAATATCAAAGGAAAATCCATAATCCTCGTTCCCCGACCAAACACGGGCATAAGGGCTACTTTATGATGCAAGTGGAGGGGCCACCATTTTATTATTCTCAACTCCGCACCTACACTAGGTTAGAGTGCGTGAGAAGAGAGGACGGACAAAACCACTTTTATGTGTACCGAGTCAGTGAGAGTGTGTTTCCTTAAAGAAGAGCACTATCCACACTGGCCTATGATTTAAGGATGATGACATGGAATGAAAATTTGGGCAGAAAGTACAGTAATACAATCCGCAGCATACCATAGGTTATGGAGTGATCCAACAATTAATGGTCATCCAATAATCTGTTGCCATATATTTTTCTTGTGCTTTTCTTTCCTATATTTTTCTTGGCCTTATCATTTTCCATGATTTAAAAAAGGTTATAATCCCTTTGATTTTCATCCTTTTCACATATATCCTGAACCTGTTTTATTTCAGCAAAGGGATCATTGTAGTGCATGTAGATCTCCTACTACGACTGCTGCCTGACCATTTAGAAGAAGGAAAAGGGGAAATTTTCTTCTCCTCTTTTGTGTTTCTCTCTAGTCTCAAACACCAGAATTGCACACAATTAATAGATATGGCCACCACACAGATGATGACAGGATGATGGATGATGAACTGTTACATCTGTAGATCTTTCACAATATTGCCTTCTTGTCCACTTGTGTGACTCCTGTAAAAAAAGGGTCTGTGACAGATGATGGAGTTGGAGAAAGGAAGGAGAGCTGCAAACAAGCACCATGCATTTCTATGTATTTGGAGAAAATGGGGGACCAAATTGTAGGGTTCATTCACATCACAACACAAAAAATAAAGTTGATTAGAGATTTTTTTCTTAAGAGGGAGGGTCCATGCCCCCATTACCTTGAATGCATGTGAAGTCCACGTGCAGTCGCATTCTCTAATTTTTTTTTTTCTTCTTTTTTTTTTAAATATTTAGATCTGCACTCCTTTCCTGTCACGAATATTAAGGACTCTAACTAAAATCTGCCACTGGTGAGAGTGAAGGGCACCCACCACTCATAACCACAAAGGCAGTGGGCGCGGCATAGGGGCCCACCGAATTTCTGGGTCAATGTCCTTGAGCACTTGCAACTTGCTTGGCGACATCTCAGTTTCCTGTCTTCAATCAAGGACCCAATCATGAAGAATCTGATGGTCGGGTACAAAAAAAATCTTTTGGTGGGGATGGTAGTTAATACAAAATCTTGAAGAACAGGACAAATTTTTACAATTATCCTGTTAGAGTTAGAAGTTTTTAAAAATATTCTCTTAATCGCTCCCGTCCGCAGACTTTATACAAAGAGTTTTGGTGGGGATGGTAGTTAAAAGTTTTGAATAGGGAAGACCTTATCCAAAGAGTACATACGAGGTGGAAATTTGTGTATATAAAGAATATATACATAGCATAGTACCATAGCTGCAGCTAAAACACAAGCGCTAAGTATGGAAAGGAGATGCTGGAAGCGGTTCAAACTCATTCTTTCCAGGAATAAGGAGCCCGCTCCACAATGAGATAGTCTTGCCTTATATCTTTCACCACTCGAATTTCACCATCGATATACAACGACTCGAACCTGCACAGAAGATGATCACTTGGATTCAATTGTCTAAAAAGAACAGAAAGAAGAAGGTTGTGTTGCGTGGGAGATGAATTGATTATACAATGGTCATTCTGATAGCTAACTGGGGGCAGGTTCATTCTAATTAGTGCGACAATAGATTCAAAAAAATAATAAAAACAATGAAACTGCAGAATACTGCAACAGGTTGTATGTATTCAATCCCCATGCATCGGTGAAGTAGTTTCAGTGTGCTCATCAGCAACCCCTAAAGAAGTTACAGAAGCTAAAGCTTAAAGGTTCTGGTGCCTATGAGGGCGGAGACAAAATAAAATCGGGGTAAGATACAAATATGCGAATAGCGACATTAGAAAAATCAAAATATACATATAAAAGCTAAAACAATCTGGGGAATGCCAAGCTCCTCCATCATATATTAACAGCTGAATCTCTCTCAACAGACTAGAAAAATCTGACTCAGCCCATAAATACGGGTCACGGGTCACCCGACCCATAATCGGATCAACGGACCTTGGAGTAAATCGAGTCCATAGATACGAGTTTCGTGTGTGTGGGTGCAGGGTTCAATTTACTAGGGATGTGGGTGTGATCATTAAAACCTTGAGTCCAAGGTGATAGGTATGGGACAAACACTTCAACAAACAGATCTTCATATCCCCATATGACATGCTAAATAACCTTTTATCAAATAAAAGTAAGGGTTTTACCACTAACAGAATTCTTGAACATTGAAATCTGTTGCTCAGAAACTATTTCAAACTAGTCGTTTAATCAGGATTTTATCTATGAAGTCACCAGGTTCCAGTGTAAAATTTGCAGCATGAGGAAGAGAATAAGACCCCCTTACCAACCCTGACCAAACGGTGGCAGAGGAAACTCCCAACCCTTACCCCGTAGAACAGCACTTGTAAATCTGTGGAAGGAATTGGATTGTAAATGTTAAAAGTATATAGCTCAGCTTTACGAGCAGTAACAGAATTACAGAACCAATATTGAATGTTTCCATACATAGCCTTCTTTCAACTAAAGATGTTCAGTCCACAGCTAGGAGAAATCTTCTTCTCCAGACTCTACGGTCCCGACTAAATGATTATGGTCCAGACCGAGAATCTGGACCATTGGTTTGCCATCATTTATTGTTGCATCAATCTAATCAAATGGCACAGATTCTCGGTCAGTACCATAATCATTTAGTTAGGACCGTAGAGTAGAAGATTTCACCTACTCCTATAGCTCGCATATTCTGTTGCTAACACCACTAGTATACAATATGACTCATTAAGAATTCATTTCTTGCCACAACTAAATCATGATCTTATTTCACTGATGAAAGAAATAGTATGTGATGAATTGAACTAAGTTATCTTTGAATTTGAATGTGATTTCTCCTATTTGGAGTATTTCTTTTGACTCAAATCTGTGCAGACTAGACTTGAATTTCCAAACTTTAGGCAAATTTATCCTCAAATTTATCTCCAATTTAATCCGACGGTCGTCTATCGCTGTGAACACCAGACACATTACAACGACAAGTAAATTAAACTTACATAAGCAATAACAACATCAGCATTTGTAGAATGAGTTACTGGGGCCAAATCCAGAATATCACACAGATCACCGATCACAATGAACTTACTTGAAATCGACTCTCTGAGCTGAAGCAACTTGAATCGTCGATCGCACGAAGAAGACTCCATCGGGAGGGAAAGTGATAACATTGTTTAGAGTCTTTTGCTCCACGTCAATCACCTGGAGCACATCACCGGCGGCGGTGCCGAAAATCGAGGCATTCTTTATGATGAAAAGCTGCTCCTTCTCAGTGGTCCAAAGCAGCCGCCACGTGGCCGACAAAGACTCGCCGGTGGTTACGGCGTCGCGGCCGAGGGCTGCCAATGAATCGATGGCGCTGATTATTTCCGAGAGCTTCTGTGGATTTGATTGGGTTTTGAGGCCCCGGTCTTGGTCCGAGACGAGGCGGATGAGGTGGCGTTTGGCCGCGACGGCGGCGGTTTGGGATCGGGATTGGTCCGTGAGGGAGCAGCGGGTCCGTGTACCAAATTTGCTGCTTGGCAATAGGAATTCGGGAGTGGCGGGAAGGATAAGGCAGTTAGTGGCCATTTTTCTTGGAGATTGAGTAAAATAATCCTTGAGATATTGTATGACAAAAAACATTCCAATATACCGTGTACCACTATTTATTTATTTCCCAAATTAATTAGTGTGATTTTATGGGAAAAAAAATCTTACAAAGCAATTTATAGCTGCAAAAATTTTCTATTATCGATGGCTGTTGAATGTCCTTTGCTTGTTGTCATACAAGCAGCTATTGAAATTTCAACCTCGATTGTGGTTGATGGATCTGAAAAAATGGAAGCTGCTGAAGCTGGAGGTGCTGCACTCTCGGATGCACTAGCTGCAGCAGTTCAGCAAAATGATGTAGAAGTTGTTGTAGAAACCGAGGCAGAAATTGATGCAGAAACGGATACAAGCCTTGTTGCAAAAAATGATACAAACACTGCTGCAATCATGCAGCAAACAACTATTGTTCATGCCGAAACAGAACCCACACCAGACGCATCAGCAGATGTTGTTCAGACAGATTTGAAACTGCAAAACAAGGTCTCAACTAAAGCATCAGGGGCTGCAAAATTGCAGCAAGCAGCGGCAGAATCTCCACCTCCAGCAAAAAAGGATGCAGATGCTACCCCAGAACCTGAATTAGGTGCAGGTATGCAAGACACTCGGTTGGATCCAGATGGGGAGATGCAGAACAGTTCAAAATCTGTCATAGCAGTACAAGAAATTTGTAGAACTGAACCTTCTCCAACATGCTTAAGCTGGGTTGATCAGGTGGAGGTAGAAAGGATAGCAGGAAATGTAGAGGATCAAACTGAAACAAAGGTTAAGTAAAACTGTATTGTATTTTTATATTTTGTATTGATGTGTAGTGTTACATTTTATACACGATAATTGGCACAATAAATGCATGCATGAACAGCTCATTGAAGTATTGAGCTGCTCCTGATTTTTGTCTGCTTATGAATGTGCGAGCTGATATTGTTTTGCATTAAATGAATATGTGAGCTGCTATTGTTTTGCATTAAATGAATATGTGAGCTGCTACTGTTTTGGTGGGATCTCCCGTTTTGGTGGGATCTGCTTTGCTTGTTGAGATCTTGCTTTGACTAAATTTTTGTGATCTCCTTAACACTTCCCCTCAAGCTAATGGGTAGAGATCGAACCGTTAGCTTGTCTCTGAGATCCAAGAAACAAGTAGCACCCAAGCCCTTAGTAAAGATGTCTGCAACTTGGTCCTTGGTAGGAATATACTTGAGCTGAATATCTTTATTCTGTACTTCCCCTCAAGCTTATGGGGAGTGTACGAACCATTAGCTTGTCTCGAAGGACCACAAACCAAGAGGTCCCAAGTCCTTTGGTAAAGATATCTGCAATTTGGTCATGAGAAGGGATATACTTGAGCTTAACATCCTTATTCTGCACTTTTTCGCGAATGAAGTGATAGTCGACCTCTATATGCTTGGTACGAGCATGAAAGACAG
>JAOYMZ010092452.1:0-10529 GCA_025802335.1 Pinguicula primuliflora | reverse complement strand
TTTGGGCTTTTGGGAGCTTTTCCACCGCCAAAAGCCAAAATCGCAAACAGTATAAAAGGAGCTTCTGCGATTGAAAACCAAAAGCTGCTTTTGAGAAGAACTTGCAAACAGGGCCTAAATCCAACAACACAATAAAGTGAACTCACCGGATTTGTCTTTTTGATCCAATCGTACTATTGATTTTCGTTAACCACCTCGCACGAACACCGGCGGTGTGATATTTGGGTTTACGATTTCTCTCCTGAATATCAAAGAAGACTATGTACATAGATCGAGGCGGTGGCTCGGCCAAGGGCGGAGAGATATTGGATCGGAAGCGAATCAACGATGCCTTGGACAAACAGTTGGAGAAGTCATCACCTTCCACATCAAGGAACAAGGGCTCAGCCGTCGCTGTACCGTCCACCTCTGCCGCCGGGAAGCAGCATATTAACAATCGCGACTGCCGCTCGGCGTCAATCCTCAATACAAACAAGAATAAGTGTTCCGATGGTATTGTAGCCATCATTCGTTTTCTTTTTCTTTCTTTCTTTTGTTTTTTTGCCTTTTTTCCGGCCCTTTCTGTGATTGGAACCATAGAGCGAATTGTTATGGGTTATCTTTCCTGTGTGTTATATTGGTTGCAATCATGTCATTTCAGCTTATTACAATGTAAGGTTTCGTACTTCCTTCTTTTGCTTGTTTTCCTGTGGTGGTACTTTATTATCTTCTCGAACAGTGGGCTAGGGGTTAATACGAAACTATTGAGATTCTCCGGCTGAGTTCGTTCTCCATGCTTTGTAATGTAGCCTAAACGTATTCGGTGTTTAGATAGGTGATAGATGATATGAGCTGGAACATATTAAAATCACTTGGTTAGATGATTGTACGTCGGTTACATTTGTTTTGGACATGACAATATCAAAGTATTCCTATGTATGGACATGCAGATATTATTGGGTATTGGCTATTCGTGTTCATTTTTGTTTTACTGCTAATGCATGTCATTGGCAGACGAATCTGAGACAGACAGTGAAGAGTCAGATGCCAGTGGCTCTGAAGGGGATGACACTTCTTGGATATCATGGTTTTGCAACTTGCGCGGGAATGAATTCTTCTGCAAAGTTGATGACGAATATATTCAAGATGATTTCAACCTTTGTGGCTTGGGCAATCAAGTTCCATATTATGATTATGCCCTCGATCTAATTCTTGATGTTGAGTCTTCTCATGGTAACGCTATATTCTTTGCCTCTCTGTAAGTTGATTCTTGAATTTCTAGAGAATGTGACTGCATATAATGTATATGTAAGTATGTGCTAAACGAAAGTGGCATTATCAGCAAAGCTGTAGATGATAGATGTTTTTTTTTTGTATTGGGTGTATGTTCCCTATTGAGATAAGACTTTTGTTCCAGAGAAATTTTTTCTTTTTGACCTTCTTCTTAGGGGACAAAAAGTGACTGATGGCTTATTTCTACGGGTTAATTTGAGATTTGTTGTCTATTAGTAAGATTACCAATGCCCAGAGAGAAGACATAAATTTTGTTAACTAAATAACGTAGTGGATTGGTTGGGTCTCATGATTATTCTAAAAAATGGGAATAGGCACTGGGTGACCCCTTTCAGCTCCCGGCCTGTTGAGTACTTTTCAGAACAGTGTGTTCTAAAAAGTGTGCCTAAGCGTTTTCTAGGCACCACCTAGCCATTGAGCTTCCATGGCCGCCCAGAGATCACCTTACTCCTTATAGAACACAGATTATACTCCAACTTAGCGGTTAGAGTCTATTACTCATTCTTTACTTCTGTCCGTGGGTGTTTCAAAACGTCTAGAATTAATGTAGCATTACTCTTGACCAAAAGTTGACTATTTCTTCGATTTTTGAGAACCTTAATTTCCACACCCCTAAAATACAACATATGCCTTTCTTGTTGCTGCTTCTCTTGTAATTCTCATAGCTGCTTCTCGTGTAATACTCGTAGCTGCTTCTCGTGTAATACTCGTAGCTGCTTCTCGTGTAATACTCGTAGCTGCTACTCGTTAAGTTCTTAATTGTCATCAATGCATTTCTCATTTTGTTCCTTCCGTAAGCTCTTTCTTCAAAATAAAATTTGGTTGATTATGGGTATCAGGTGATATTTTTAGTGAGGAACAAAACGAATTGGTTGAATCAGCTGCAGAAATGCTCTATGGTCTTATCCATGTCCGGCACATCTTGACGACAAAGGGAATGACAGCAATGGTAATATTATAAGTTCCTCGAATGTATCCTCCTTTTGGGCAGAGCCTTCCTTTTTGTTGTCGCATTTAATATTTGGCCGGTTACTTTAATAAGCTGGAGAAGTACAAAAACTATGACTTTGGAAGATGCCCTAGAGTTTACTGTTCTGGGCAGCCTTGCCTTCCAGTTGGACAGTCCGACATCCCCCGTTCAAGCACTGTGAAGATATACTGTCCCAAATGTGAAGATATATACTACCCTCGGTCTAAGTATCAGGGCAGTATCCTTGGAACTTATTCTTTAAATTGACAATTGATTTCCATGCACCATATCCTTATTTTAGCTCATGCTGATCAAATTTGACATATTGTTGAAATTGCATTAACATCATAATCTATTACTGTTTTAAGTCTACGCCTTGCATACAACTCCACAGAAGAGAGTGAATCATCTTAAGCAAGTCTAGTTTTCGGTGGATGCATGTTCGTCTTCAAGTAATTTCTACGAATGCGAATAAATTTTCGGATTTGTTTTGTTCTTTCAATTGATAAGATATTGGATGTTTTTCTTAACCCCGGAAGATATTGATGGAGCTTATTTCGGGACAACTTTCCCTCATCTGTTCTTGATGACCTACGGACACATCAAGCCACAGAAGCCGACACAGACCTACATTCCTAAAGTCTTCGGCTTCAAACTTCACAAGCCTTAATGAGTGTTCTATGCACAAACCAGAGAGCTGGCACACGAAGGAAGGACAAAGAGGGCGAATGAAATGACATCTCCTCCAACATGGATGAGAATTGGTAATTGCCGGAGAAGCCATTTTAGCTTGATTTATGAAGCCTGCTCGTTATGTGACATTTGAAGGGCTTGTAAAATTATTCTAAACCGGGTTGGGTGGTATTATTATTTCACTACTACCATAATTTAACTGGAAAATGCCATGTTTCTCTATTCAGATGTGAGAAAGTTGCACTTGATCATTACATGAACCATTGATCTCAGTGCTGTAAGAATCTGATACTATTTTTTTTTTTTAGGTAGGTAAGAATCTGATGCTAAAGAAAGCAGCAGTTTTAGGGATCAGGGCTGCATTCAATTGCACATTTATCTTTCGCTTGCTAGTCTTCAAGCCATATATGTACTTTAAGTGTTCATTTAGTGTGATGAAATTTAGTAGTATAAAATAATTTATCTTGTGTTTAATACGGAGGAATACGTAAAATTTTAGCATATCGAGATATAGTGTGACTTCAAAATTTAATGTTTAGTAGTAATGATAATTTAATGTAAGGATTTAAAAATTTAAGTGAATTTATTAATTTATTCTTTATTTTTTATTAAATTAATAAAATTAAAATAAAATAAATTATTTATTTCTTGATTTTTTCATCAATTTTTCACTGTACTTGCAAATAGGAGTTAATATTTTTTCGTCAAATTCGGAATACACGAATCCAACACCTGATAGTATCATGCATTTTTTTGGATCTGTATAGTAAAATCTGTACCCAAAAATATTTGTGTACGGGTTCGGTTATAGAACTTAAATTTCGAATTCGAAATATCTGAACTCATGCATCTTAATAAAATAAATAAATAGTAAGTTCGGTTTCAGGTATCCAATACTCAAAACTCGAAATTCTAAAAAAAAAAATTGAAAAAATAATCATTATAAAAATAAATTTAAAAAAATTCAATATATTTCAAATAAAAAATATTATTTATAATTTTTTTGTGGGTATGTGTTCGATATCTGAAACCGAAATTTAAATTTTTTTATAATTATTTCAATAATTTTGTAAGGAAGAGACAAATTAGTAATTTCAACAAGAAATTCAAATTATCCCACTAAATTCCACCCTTTTAAATTAAAAACAATTTCTCACATTATCCCAGTAAATTCCATCCTTTTAAATTGAAAACAATTTCCCACATTATCCCGTATTTTCCCACATTTTCCCATTTAACTAAGGAAAATGTTTCTCAACACATCCCTCTTACTAAATAAAGGATTAAATGGGAGAATTTCACAAAAACCGACTAAATCCTTATTACTAAACGGACCATATGGGTTAGGGGTTAGTAGGCGTAATGAAAGAATTAAGGAGAATAAGTTTTTTTTTCGAAAGAAAAATACTTCATTAGCTAGGAATCGCTTAGTTGTGAGAAAATGAAAGATGGAAGAGCATGCCACCATGATACATCATCAGCGCATTGCTTTACATAAGGCGCAAGTGCATGAGCAATAGACTTACTAGTCCTACCACAACAAAAAATTCCTAAGCAAGTCAAAGACGCTAATAGAGACTTAATATCGTCTAAAAGAAATTGACATGACTCAGGACATACGAACTCATCATAAACTGCAAGCACGACATTCATGGCATTCACCTGAATTGTATAATTTTCAATTTGCATCTCAACAACATAGGATAAAGCTTCATGCAAAGCCAACAACTCAGCAGTAAATTGACTCTGTATACCAGAGAATCGGCAGGAGGCGACACAGATAAATAAACTCGTGCAGGCCGTCGCCCACAACCCTACCCCTACAACACGATCAACATGGGAGAGGGATGCATCAAACCAGATTCACGATCCTTGAGGTAACCGACCAAGTAAATAGTAATAATTAAGTAGTGGCAAAACAACTTTCAAGATTCCCATAGCTTCATGATAACTTTACAAACAATTACCCCCAAAAGCCATTATCTGGGGTGCAGACCACGTCTCCTTTCTGTGAAACCTGTTGTTCCTCATCTGCCAAATAAAGTTCAAGAGCCAAGCACATAATTTCATTTGATCCGAGTCTGGTGCCATGAGTAACTTGGCTAACCAGGCCGGTCCATGTACATCCGATAAATCCTCCATAGCCGTAGATAAACCAGAGAGACGCCACACGTCCAAGAAGAATGGACAACTGACAAAAATATGGTGGACGCTACCGTCTGAAATATCACATAAAGGGCAGATAGGGATAACCTGCAATCAACGAGCCTCAAAGTTTTTTGGACATGGCAGAGAGGACGCGACGAAGCTCCTGTTACAGACATGTCGGTTGATGAGCCACCTCCACCAAAACACACGACACGTCCGCTGAAGCCCAACCATCGATACGATGATTATGAGCTACACATGCCATGACGTGGGCATAATGGATCTTTGCTGCGGTTATTTATAATTTTTTTATTATCTTTAATTTAGTAAGGATTTAATTGTTGCTTTGATTATTAATTAGGATTAAATGAGGCTCCTTCTTGGCAAGGAAGCTCATTGTCTTTTAGATTGTTTTCTATTTAAGTTAAGGCATCCTGCTATTTCTTGGACTTTTACTCTGCTATCTCAGTCGTTGTACTGGCCGAATATGTGAGCTGATGTGCGCCGTTTTGTTGCTTCGTGTTATGTCTGTCAGACCATGAAGTATTCTACTCAACCGACAGCTGGGTTATTACGGCCTTTGTCAATTCCCACGCTTATTTAGGATGAGGTGTCGATTGATTTTGTTACGGGTTTACCCCTATCTCACGAGTTTGGCACCCTTCTGTCGTTGTTGGATGCAGCCTGCGTTGCTACCTTTTTTGTTGACATCGTGGTTAAGCTTCATGGCATCCCCTTGGATATCATTTCTGACCGTGATGCTATTGTCCTGAGTCATTTCTGAGAGGCCTTGTTTAAAATGAGCGGGACACATTTCTCTCGGTCCACCGCTTATCACCCACAATCTGACGGCCAACTGAGGTCTTAAATGGCACATTGGAGCAGTACTTACGGGCATTCTTTTATGATAAACCCCATAAGTGGTCCTTTTTTCTCCGATGGGCGAAGTTTGACCTCAACACTAGCTATAATGAAAGCATTAAGATGACTCCTTTTCACGTTGTATATGGGAGGTTGCGGCTAGCTCTGCTCCCTTATTCTGTCGGTTCATGTACTCTTCCCTCTATTGATGCGATATTAAATGCCCACGATGGACTTCTTCAATTTCTTTGTTGTAAGTTGTAACATCTTGGCAGGCTCAGGCGCGCATGGCTCAGGCAGCGAATCTGCACCACCACAATTTGGATTTGTTGGTGATTTGGTCTTCCTCCATCTTCGCCCTATCGCCAGCACACAGTGGCTCGACAAATTTCTCACAAATTATCTTGTCGTTTCGATGTGCCTTTTAAAGTATTGGAACGAATTAGCAAAGTGGCCTATAAGTTGGATCTTTCCGGAGGGTGCCAGCATTCACCCTGTTTTCCATGTTAGCCTCCTCAAGGCTTTCGTGCATTCTACTACTGCGGTCCCATCCTTAGCTTTACCGCAGGAGTTTTGGCAGGGTCGCTCTGTTTCGGTTCCATTGTCCGCAACAGCAGCTCGTACTATTTTGAGGAATAGTGTTCCTATTGAGGAATGGTTGGTTAAGTGGTCGGATTCTCTTGCTGATGGCTCCTGGGAGGCCGTTGATGTGTTGCACGAGCAATATCCGTCCCTCCAACTTGAGGACAAGTTGGTTTCCCAAGGGGGAGGGAATGTTACAGACATGGTGGTTATCGAGCCACCTCCACCACGACGCACGACACGTCCGCCGAATCCAACTGTCAATACGTTGATTACGAGCTATACAAGTCAAAAGTCATGACGTGGGCGGAATGGATCTTTGCTGCGGTTATTTAATAATTTTTGCATTATCTTCAATTTAGTAAGGATTTAATTATTGCTTTGATTATTAATTAGGATTCAATGAGACTCTTTTTTGGTAAGGGAGTCCATTATCTTTTGGATTATTTTCTATTTAAGTTAGGATTGTAATGTTATTTGAGATTATGAATGAAAGTTATTAATTGTCCTTCTTCCTAAATTTTCCAAGCTCTCCTCCATCCCTTTGTGCCGTCTCTCTTCCCCTCACAGTCTTCAAGTGTGGTGATCGCTTCTTCGTAATCAAAAATCTTAACAGCCCCATAAGAACATCTTAATGTGATTTGGGACTCTCAGTCGTCATAATATTTTCCACATCAGAGAATTATGGTAGAGTAAAGGATCCGAATGTAGTAGCGCATAAGGCAGTGGTTCCCTACTCTGAAGAAGGTGATAGGCAGAATAGACTGAGTGACACCCATTTTTATTGTAGCGCCAAGTCCACACACCATGTCTTGCAAGGTGGGTGAGTTCCAAGAACAAAACATGGATGTGAAAAAAAAGAACAGACTAGTCCCTCATCCCATTGCATCTCGGGCGCAAATAATTGACTCACCCAAGCATCCGGATGAAGAGTATTATTCAGACGTATGCCTTGGAAGGTGGGTAGTAAGGGAATCCACCTATCTTGGAATATCTGTGTCGAACGATCATCTCGAATCAATTTTCGACCTCCCATGATGAGCAAAGGTCGTGTCTCCAAAAGACTACGCAATGTCCATGAAGAATGCACCCTTATCTCTGCACTAAAGAAATCAGAAGTCGAAAATATCATGCTTGCAGAATCTGGGATGGTAGGACGAGATTAAAAGACCAATTTAAAACTCTAAAACCAAGGAGACCGAATTTAGTAGGATAGAGATTATATGTATGAGTGATATTCTTATCCCAATCTTAATATCCCCAATATTGGACTTATTTCCCGGCTTCAATTGCAGCCGTCGGATATTATACGGACCACTGAGATTAAATCAACTATTAAAATAATATATGTTGTGAGAAATCATAGATTTCTACAATCACCGGACTCCAGATGCAAAGACGCGATGTTCAGATGCAAAACCCATATGAATTGAATACTCAAAATCCAGTTGAACTCCTCCCTGAATTCCAGAAGCAAAATTGCTACAGTGAAGAATTCTCTGCGATCATTTTTGTCATAAATCCGTCTTCTCTGCGTTCGTTTTCATTCATGTTGCGTTCAATTCTCATGCAACCTATGCTTCTGGTTTGGTTTTTTCTGCGAGAACATTTTGTTTTGTTTTTATGCCCACTATTTGGTAGATTGCTAAAAATTTTGGTTATGACTTATGCCGTTTGTTTTGGCCCAAAGTTTGGTTTGTTATGCACTTTATTTTGTATTCTGGTTATGTGTGCGGATTCTGGTTTTATAAGAACAGATTATTTTGTATTCTGGTTATGTGTGTGGATTCTAGTTTGTAGTTGAACAAGATATATTGCTCAATTTGCACAACCAGAATGATGCTCGCTCAGTGCAGCAAGCTTATGTTGCACAAGACTTACAAGTTTTGTAGCAATCTACCCATGTTTGCAGCTAACTTTGTTCACTTTAGTAGCTATTTTTGCTTACATTTGTTGAATTTTTTCTCTGACTTTTGACTTATAGATTTACTCCAATCTAAACAATGCTTGAAATTCTATTTGTGGGTCAACAATTTGAGACTATAGATGACGCATATAGATTTTACAATAAGGGTGCGTTTGGTAACAGGATACACATTATCCTTATTAATCCTACAATGTGGGATTACTTGGGATTAAGGATTAATCAACTTGTTCGCTAGACAAATAACTATATGGATTGAGTGGGATTGTAAAAATATGAGATAAGTCAATCAATTGTCGGTATTCTTGTTTGCAGCAGGATAACATTGACACATTATTAAAAAAAATTGACTTTACATTAATGTCCCATATTTTGAGGACCCCAAACCAAAAGGCACAAATTTTTCTTCTGTCGTGAACGTGGGGAACTCCCACAGTGTGGATTTTGATGTTCCATAAACTTGCCGGAGAGAGACCTTTGCCAGTATTGTGAATTCATCGACGAGAGAAATCTTTGCTGGAGGAGATTTACCGACAACATTCTAATTTATCCTACGTAGTCCAACTTCTATAGACTTCTTTTTTCTTGTGCATTGAAATTGAATTATTTGCCAAAATAGCTGCTTGAAATAGTGGAATTTGTTTTGACCATTTTGGAGATATTGGACAATCTGGAGTATACTTGGATCTCTGCACATACGCAAGTCGCATTCATTAAGGAGGCAATTCGTATGTTCGACAATCAGTCCCAACTATGTAAGATTCAAAAGACCACAAAGTAGACTCATCCCTCTCAAATAAGGGATCAAACTTCGCACATCTCCAATTACAATGGAGAGATATCTTGCCTGAGGCAGAATGCTAGCACACTATAGTGGTCGTGTTCGGCTATTTTCGGCAGCAGTCACCTGGGAAAAGTATGTGTGGGGCTACAAACATGTTGACGACGGGAAATCAGTTTAGCACGAGAGACTGGCAAAGGTTGAGAATCATCTCATCAGGCTATATAAATGCTAAGAAAGAAAAATAGATCTCAGTTTGAATTCACTCGGAAGAGATTTATCGGTTGAAGAACATAACGTCAGAAGTTTTACTAGTTTTTATTGATGGTAAAATTGTGTAATTATGTTAAAAACTCAAAGGGTAACAAGTAAGTTTTAAATGAGATTGTATAATTACCATATTTTGGAGGGATTGAGTAATCCCACATAATGCAAGATTAGAGGCGGGTCGTAGAATTCAATCATTCGACAAGGAAAAAATTATTTTGGATATCGAACATGTAATTAAAGTGGGTTAATCTCAGAATCATGAATTTATCCCTAAGTTAACCTACTACCGAATGCATCCTAGGAGGTTATCATGAATTTATCCCCAAGTTAACTTACTGCCGAACGCACCCTAGGAGGTTAATAAAAAAAGTTAGGTTATAGAGGTTAATCTTATCTTACGAAAGGCAACAACTTACTTAAGCATCTATCTATATATAAAAACAGAGCGTCCAACAACTTAAGAATGTCACATTGACATTCAAAATGTCACATGGACACTTAATGTAACCTTTCCCTACTTTTACGCCATTATTTATTAAGCGGATAACCTTTCATCATCATCCATTAATAATTTAACTTAACTGCAATGGGTAGAAAATGATTCGATTAGCACAAATACTGTGTGGGTTGAAAATTTCGGTTTATTATCCCTTCGCCTCTTATCGGTTAGATGCACCAATGCATTCACTTCCGAACTTACGCTTATTCGGCTCTGTAAAAATTTCCTCTTGATACATCCCGACTCCTTCACGGAAGTTCCATTACACCTAGCAACTTATATAAAAACAAAACATCCAACAACTTAAAAATGTCATGTTGACATTTCAAAATGTTACGTGGACACTAAAAATGTAACCTCTCCCTACTTTTGCAACATTATTTATTAAGTGGATAACCTTTCATCATCATCCATTAATATTTTAACTTAACTGCAATGGGTTGAAAATGATTTGATTAACACAAATACTGTGTGGGTTGAAAATTTCAGTTTATTATCCCTCTGCCTCTTATCGGTCAGATGCACCAAG
>JAOYMZ010092451.1:0-10529 GCA_025802335.1 Pinguicula primuliflora | reverse complement strand
TTTCAATATTATGACAAACCTATAGTGGCATGCTAGGTTCTGTCCTAAAATCATTTTACTAAATATGCCAATGAAAAAGGCCTGAAGTGCTGCACGGAATTACAAAAAGAGTACGAAAAACAAAAGTTCCAGTCAACTGAATTGAGAAACGACTCTGACAGCATTAATCAGTTAGAATTTGAGATTCAGTGAAATAAAATGAGTGCACCTTGCTTGAGTTACTACAGAATGTGTCTATGTTGAGTGTTGACTACTTAGAAATCAGAATATCTTATCTGAAGACAGGCACATTACAAAGAACCAACTTACAAATTTTATAGTCAAGTGGTGGCATCACAAAAGATTAAGTGCACACTGATTCCTTCCCTTGGCCCTCACAACCCAAAAAAGAACGAAGAAAAAAAAAAGAATCAACACCATCTCTGCAATCGGTGGCACAAAAAATGGCAGCATGCTGACGCGACTCAATATGGACTTTGTTTAAAAAATAAATCGATGGAATCCAGAAGAAAATCAGTGACCCTCTAGAAGACAACACGTGAAATAGGATGAAAAGATCACATTAAATTAACTGAATGGAAAGGTTAACACACTCAGTTACAGGGCTAATAAATCGAAATGAGCTCAACATTAAATATTTAAAGATAGGAGAAACAGTCATGAATGAAAATAATGAGGGACAAATAAGAATGGGGTGATAGTGATTATCAACTGAAAAGAATTTTCAGAATTTCATTGCAGCCATCCGCCATCACTGTAAAAGTGGAGAAACACAAGGAAATACGTGATGGGAATCATCATTGACAATGAAGATAATAGGAAATGACTCTAAGACAGGTAAAAAAGCATAAGAAAATGAACGGAGATGAAATTAGCACTCAAGTTATATATTGCCTATAGCCCCATACACAAATAATCCACCAAACAACCAAACAACTGAACTTCTGAAAATAGAATGGTCATTGAAAGCATTGCCAATTTTGGATCAATGACAAACTGGGAATTGAACAACTCACAGTGATGGTGGCATGCTGGAACAGGTAAATAAGACACATAACAAAAGAACAAGGACGGCCGTAGCACACACAAATTATATTCTACTGATGCTCAAATATTCACCCAGAATCTGAATTTCTGAAAAGAGAATGCTCGTTGAAACTTATTAGTTTCAGATCAATGACAAATTGAGCATCGTATAACAATGATGGTAATAGGAAATGGTTCTGGGACAGGTGACTAGACATATAAGAACAATGACAAGGATGACATTAGCACGAACTTAAGTTATATACTGCCATACACAAATAATCGCCCTCACATCTGAATTTCTGAAAAGCGAGTACATTCAGAGGAAACTTCATAAACTTTGGATAATGACAAATTGAACATTGAATAACTCACTTGTCAAGTGCTCGATAATACTTGTCTAGATCCTTGTTTGCCATATCAGTCGTCTGTAACAAAAAAAAATCCAATTTTCTCTATCAATAATAATTTCCTTTCTCTCCCAGTTCTAATTTACCATATCTAATGTTACTTTTTGGGCATAAATGAAATGGAGTCGCAAATCACCTTTAGCTGAATTGGCTGGTCAAAATATCGCTTGTCAATGTCCTTATATCGAGCCTGCTTAAGATCAACTCTGTTCCTGGCAATATTGCTCTTGTATACAGATAATGTGCCACGACCCCTATTCAACTGCAAGAAAAATACCGAAAATACCAATTACTGGGGTTTAATTAGCAAAGATATTGCAAATCAAAAAAAAATTAGAATCTTAACTTTTACAAAACCTTGTTAGAATTCATTTTTACTTTCCGAATCTATATAATATAACAATGCAATGGGAGTATAATGCAATTCATACAAAAAGCATTTTAAACCTCTGTAAGGAGACCTTCTCTTTCTTGTGAAAGCTTTTGAAGCAAAGCTTCAATTTTGGAAACACCACCAATGTGTAGGACATTGTTTTCAATTGATTCAACTTCACGTGTCAGCTCATCAACATGATACTTCAATTTTCAGTATTATAAGTTTTCCTCTATACTTCGCCTTAATTCTGCCTGATTTCGGCTTAGGTCTCTACTCTTATCCAGTTCTATCAAAAGCTCAGCCATTCTTGTTTCACAACTTCGCAGCTCAGACTCTGCCTGAGTTTGTTTTTCTTGTAGAGCTTTCAATTCTTCCCCGTCACAATTTATCATACCTGGAAAAAGTGGACCGAATTAAGGACTCATCATGACATCAAATTACTATTATCAGATCTTATTCCCAGAATGCATACTCTTTGATTGTAGAAAACTTGCTGAGCAGCAAGCAGATGCTCTCAATTGTAAGCTAGATACTCTGCCATTTAAGTATCTGAGATCAAATGTTGGGATGAACCCAAAGAGGATTTCCTCATGGCAACCAGTTATAGAAATATTGCAAAGGAGGATAGGAGGATGGGAGAATAAATATGTTTCGCTAGGGGGCAGAATTATCCTCATAAATTCTGCCCTCGCTAGTACACCGATATACCAACTATCCTTGCACAAGGCTCCAGTGGCAGTTCTGAAGAAAATCCAGCAAATCCTAAGAAAGTTCTTATGGGGAGAACGGAATGATGGACCTAGACGCATATCTTGGGTAAAATGGAGACAAATATGTTGTCCTAAAAATTCTGGAGGACTAGGAGTGAAAGACATTGACAAATTCAACACATCTCTACTCTCTAAATGGATGCACAGGTTACTGATGGGAGACAAACAGCTGTGGACTGAGGTATTAGTCTCATTATATGATGACACATACTTTGAACGAGCCATCTATGAAGGAACTAATCGGAGCTGAACAATCTCACCATGGTGGCGAGCAATCACAGAAAGTATAGCAACACAAGAGTGGTTCAAACAAGAGATTTTCAGACAAATTGGAAATGGTGACACAACGAGTTTTTTGCATGATCTATGGGTGGGGATACAATACTTGCAAAGAAGTACCCGCTACTATATGATAACGCCAGAGACAAAACTGTGAAAGTATCAGGAAAAGGATCATACAGTGGCCACTCATGGCAATGGAACTGGCACTGGCTCGCACCATGCAGCAATGAGGCTATCATCCAATTTTTCTCCCTCGAGCAAACCCTTCAAGGAGCTCCTGCATGAACTGAAGATAACGATATATCGATATATGGGCATGGCGAAAACCTGCACGAAATGATTCCGTGAGAAGTGTATATGGAAAATTGATGCAGGAATCTTGGGAAGCAAATGCAGGATCTCCATATCTAGCAGAGGCCTGGAACAAGACAATACCTTTTAAGATATGCGCGTTCACCTGGAAACTCCTATCAAATCGACTGCCTACGAGAGATAATCTCCAAAGGCGAGGGATCAGTGTGCCAACAGCAAATTGCCCAATCTGTGATGCAAAATTAGAGACGGCAAATCACCTTTTCATGGATTGTAATTTGGCAAAGGAGATGTGGGCGAAAATTCACCGTTGGCTGGAGATGGAGGTGCGAACAGAAACATAAATTGAAGCATACCTGCGAAACCACACCTAAATGGCTTCATCGATCAGCTATTACGAATTGGGGAACACACTGTTCCAATTCTGCAGTTGGGAGATATGGAAAGCTTGAAATATGTGGCACTGTCCGAAGTGGCGGTCACGGCTGCCCGGTCGGCACAAGGGCAGCGCATGATTAGGGTGTGGCGCTGTCACTCGCCCAGGGCTGCCACAACAATTAAACGTTCTGGGTCACACCAGACTTCCAAAAATAGAAGATGAAGAGAGAATAAAAGAGGAGACAGAGACTTAGGAAACATTTTATTATACTCAGGTTTGCTATGTTATGGGCTGTTTTTTGGTTTGTTGAATTATTATTATAAAAATCCTTCGGTACCCGCTTACGCCCTCTTGTCGGCTCCTCGCCACCGGTCATTATTTTGAAGACTCGATAATTATCTTCTGCCTTGAAAGAGAGAAGTGATATAAGGCACTAAAAAAACAACCACACTATAAAATTAAATAATATAAAAATGTACAACATTATTGTATCATTTTCAGGAATCATTTTTTTTATAATATTTAATTTCATAGTGTGCTTATAAGTGTCCTTTTCTAGAGACTACAAATCACCAAGTGTGCTTATAAGTGTTCTTTGGTAGTGCCTTATAGAAAGATATTAGAAAAATATGAAATTATATTTTACATTTTAAAATGAGAATGCGCCTGGGTTATTATTTGAACAATGTATTGATGCACTGAATAAAACTCTAATCATTCCAAGAGACAGCAGAAAAATGAAAGAATAAACTTCCGACAGCATAAGAAATTGAATACAAAGCAAGTACACTAATAACAAATTCAAGTACTATGCATGCTCAACTCAACCACGATAGGAGAAATACCCTATCTCAAATAAATTCATTGCTGGAAAAGTCACACCTAGGCGGCAGCCGCGGCTGGGCTCAATGGCGGCCTCAAATAGGCCCTGGGCCCCATGGCGGCTGGCAACCGCTCAGCGGACACCCAGGCCCTGTGCTGCGACATAACCCACCTAAATTTAGGCCTTGATATGGTTGTGGCCCATGTATTAGATGATGTGGCAGATGCATCACCCGGTGGTCTGTTGACGCATCTGTTGCAGGCAGTCGACCTTGTCTTCAGTCAGACGATCTCGTCAGCCAGACACGGTCAGCCAGCAGTTAATATTATTGTGAAAAAATAAAATTCGGTTTGGCACGAATTTGGTAGTCTGGACTATCCCAGTCTATTCGGGATCTGCCCAATCCTTCTTCAAAAATTGAATATATTTTGAACATAGTGCAACCAAATTAATGATTGTAAAAAAATACTTCATTAATCATGCCAACGATAAGGAAAGAAAATCACACCCAGGGAGTATCTAAAGAAGATAATTAATTGAGTATACAAAGCCATCATGAAACAAGAAATTATTGGATGCATAATGTAATAACTACAAGATATTACCCGTGACTTGAAGCCACGGGTCCGAAAGGCAATTAATTTTTCGAAATAAAGCAACCTAATGAAAGGGAAGAAGAGTAAAGAAATCTGGATGACGATATGGATGGCTGTCGTGTGGAGAATATGGTGTGAAAGGAATGCTATTCGTTTTGAAGGAGATAGTCAGTATGAGATACTAGAGAGTGTGCAGCTCGACGTATGGTCGTGGCTAACTGCCCACGGTCGTACTCAGCTGACAACAACCTATACTGATTGGTTGAGAATGCTAGTCGAATCTCTGAATATCCTCTTGTCTGTTATGTAGTGATTATAATGTAAAAAGCATAGTGTAGTTCAGGTTTTGCACATGTAAATATCTGATTTTGGTGGAATGAAATCTCTTACTAATCAAAAAAAATTCTCAACCTGAAATCTTCTTGAAGATACATGAGTTTAGTCACGTGGCAAGAAGCTTCTTCATATGTCAAAAGTAGATTCTTGCATTAGTGATGTCTCATTATAGATGACTGCTAAGTGAGACTAACTCATGAGAAATGATCAAGTACTTCAAGAAGTGATATCTAATCTGGAAAAACGAACCTTTCTTGTTTTTATATTTTCTCTGCGTGTGAGTATTGTTTTTTCTTGGACATGAAGTGATAAATTCCTCAAATCTGTTCCTAGGGCTTCAGTCCATATTTTTCACGATCATCTCTCCCTGGCGCTGCACTTCTTCACCGTGACCATCCAATGCATCAAATTAGGATACTGCCAAAAAGGATTGTAACTAAAAAGCTAGTCTATGTTTCTTTACAAAAAGAAGAAATAGAAACACAACATGAATACATAAAACTGTGGAATACATGAATTGTGGAATCTTTATATATAGACCAATTTGTACAGAGGTAGAAGTAAAAAACACAGCAGAATGTCTCCATTTCGCTAGGACCTCAGAATCCTGTTAGGGCCATAGTTTTGTTGCCCTTAGATTCGCACCATACTAACAATCCAGTTCATAAGTTTTATAAACAATACTGAAGGCAACATCTACATTAACTGTATCGGTAAAGTAGGAGGTATGATATTCATAGTCGTGTATTGAATCTCGGAGGTGTGTGTAACTAAAATTCAATGTCAAATCATAACTGAATCTGATGTATGAAAATTTGGTACAGGCATCCACCTTCATCGTGACTGACACAGATAGATGAGATATATTAATGCCAATCCATGCTAACAGACTTCCCATTCAAAGATCGGTGGCAAATTCGAGTCAGTTATGCAAGCTCTATCAATAATAACTATAATTTCAAATTCATGTTCCTGCAGACACATCACAATTTGAAGCCAAAAGAATTTGGATTAAACACGAAAGTAGATTGCAAAAGATTTAACCTTTTGCTCCCCGTGAACCCAGAATGTCTACAATCCATGTCTACAAAGATCCACAACTTCTAACACTATTCAATCCGCTCATCATTCAACACATCTCCATCTCTGCATTTCAATCTAAATGTACATTAGATTGTGTAGATGGTTAAGATGATGCATATTATTGTAATTCCTTATATGCATAAGAACTTGGTAGATGTCTATTTCATCCGTTTATCCGGATTCATTGATAATGAGATGCAATTTGAGACAGAAATAATTTTGTTTCCATAATCAACTACAAATCAGAGGCTGAATGCCATCAAAGAGAGAATGTCAAAGTCGATCACTTGTAGACACTGAGGGCATTCAAAAGACTAAATATATTACATTCAAAAGCCAAAATATTGAGTTTACACGGTCTAACATCATGCCAAATAATTAACTGGATGCAAGGATTAATTCAGAAGTAAACATATGATAAGATATTGGGATTAAGTCCTGCAGTGTTTGGTCAAAGCATCAGTAGTAGCCAACAGTTCTTTCCAGTGCATCCTTCCTCCATTCGGCATCAAATGGTGCCTAAATGAAGAAGAGGATTAAGAGCAGACAAATAAATAGGTTTGATAGGTATAAGCAGGTACTTAAAATGGTAATATTTAGAACAGCAGAAGAACACCCAGTTCAAAACACAAAAAGAATCCGAGTGGAACCTCTGTTTTCCTGAAGCAAAAACACACAAAAAAACAAAACCGTGGCCAGAAGAAACATTCCTATAACTAAATGTTGCAGACCGCAGGATATGTGCACTTCACTCCTTCAACCCAGTTCGGGTAGACCTAAAACATAGAATATAGAACCATTGGTAATTAATTATTTAACAACCAAACACTTCAGAATATAAAAACATTGCTAATAAAATATAGAAAGCAACTGTCATGCCAAAGTGTAATGAACTTAATAAACTGTCAGCCTGAACGTAACATGAGCTCAATTCAAGTAGCTGGAATTCGAATTGCACTGGCTGACGGCCAGTTAACATAATATAAACAACAACAAAGTGATAATGTCTCATTCGACAACCAACGAAGCATAAAACAACAGAAATCACTAAACTGCATTCTTGTCTTTTTTTTTTGGACAACAGACTCAATACATACATGATAGATCACAAACTAATCTAGACTCATGTCAACATAATTTGTGGACAGAGTGTAACAACACCTAATCACATGATTAGCAGGGAGATTAGGTACTGTTACACGCGTCCCCGTTCTTCTGAAGGCTTAACTGGATTTTTTCTTCAGTTGCCAATAGCTCAGCTACGGAGTCAGCATCCTTCCACCACGCCCAATCTTCCTATAATAGCATTTGCAACATTAATTTGCAGTTAAGGAACAACGTTGTAGGGAAATCACAAACTTAGTTGTTGAGTCTTACTTCATAAATCGTGCATAGGTCCTCGTTGAACAGTCCAGGAGTGTCTGCAATGTCACCGAGTAAAGGGTCAGCAAGATAGAAAGTGAGTAAAAACTTGATCTGCAAAAAAAGGACCTGTAGTAACAACATCCAACCGCGGTGCTGTAGGCACAGTGGAAATGTCCATGAGTTTGGTATCAGCTGTACTGAGTGAAGGGCCTGCAAGATACAAAGTGAGTAATTACGGGGACTATAAAAACATGTTGTAGCAGAAACTTTAACAGGTGATCATAAAAAAATGTTCTGCAACCAAAATGACCTGTAGTAACCACGTCTAAAGACGGTGCTGTAGGCATAGTGGAAATGTCAGTGAGTTTGGTATCTGCAAGATACAAAGTGAGTAATAGCAGGAACTATAACACGCTCTTAAAGTGTATAATATCCAAACAGCCGAGTGTACCTGAAGTATCAACGGCTTCACGCGAACTTTCACCCTCAGTCTGGTTCCGGGAATGCTAGAACAAAGAAATATACGGATTACACACAGGAATACCTTAAACATTAAACACCAACTTACCTTAAATGTGAGTGTAATGCCCGGGGCAGCTGCACAAATACAGAAAAGAAAGATTATAAATGTAGGGAGCTGGGTTCAATAGCCATTCAAAATTGAAACTGTAGGATGAGATACATCGTCATCCTATTCAAAACGAAAACTGTAGGATGAGATACATCGTAGGTGGATTTTCGGCATCATGCTCTTTCTGGATTGAGTTCGCCATCCTATTCAAAACGAAAACACTGGATTAAAATTAAAACGAACCTCAGCTATACGAAAACACTGGATTAAAATTAAAACGAACCTCAGCTATACTAACAACAACAACGTACCTTAAACGCAATGGGCAATTGGAGGCCAAGCGAAACCGTGCTTTTGGTGTCAAAACCCTATGAAAACCAAAACAGGGGAAAATTTTTAGGGCTCAATTTGATCAAAAAAAAAGACAGAAATGGAAATTAACGGAAGAGGGAAATTGATACAAACCTTTGATGCACGAAACAGGGTAATTGAAGTTATCTTCGGCATACCCATATTTATAGATTTGAAATGGCGAAAGGAAGCAGATTCGTGGGAATCGTGCGAAGGAGGTTGTGGGCGAAGGAAGATAACGGTGATCCTAGTCGTGGGAAATGGATGACCGGTGATGAACAGAAGGAGAAGCATTGTCGGGTCGATGAACAGGAACGTGGGGTTAGCCTTGGCCATGTGTCCAGCAACCGGAACGATGCTATTTGGCGTCGTTTTTGCCAATTTTTTTTTTCAAAAATTTGCTTCTCACGGGTCTAGACCCGGTGCCCTCCTTTCCTCTATGGCTTAGACTTACAGTGGAACCCGCTCTCGTTTTTTAAATTATGTGTATCAAATATTTGATATCAACTTTCTAAAGCATAAAATGAAGAAAATTAAAATTAATATTATGCCGGCTTCGCAGGCGAAAATTTAAAATCATATTCTATAAACTCAAAGGTTAAATGTTATAAATTCTAAATTTTATAAACACTAAAATCTTATATTTTACTATATTAATATTACGGCGGCTTTGCCGCCGAAAATCTAAAACCCTATTCTATAAAACCAAAAGGTTAAATGTTATAAATTCTAAACTTTATAAACACTAAAATCTTATATTTTACGATATTAATATTACGGCTGCTTCGCCGCTGAAAATCTAAAACCCTATACTATAAATCCAAAAGGCTAAATATTATAAATTCTAAATTTTATAAACACTAAACACTAAAAATTAAAATTAATATTGCCAACCCAAAAGTTAAATTCTATAAACCTTAAATTCTATAAACTTTAAATTTTATAAACCCAAACATTAAAATTATATTTATTTATTTTTTGTTATAAATTTTGATTGATAAATATATTTAAAAAAAAAAAAAAGGCACCAAACTAGATGTCCAGCGTCTGCGGGAAAAGCAGCACTGGACATCTAGCATTTTTCAAAAGAAAAGGAACGTGGGTTGCAGAACTGAATAGCATTACTCCTTGTAATATAGAGATGATTGACAGTTACTTACAGGATATAATAAGACCTTGTACTCAGTTAAGAAGGGATGCGATGTCCGAATAGATTATGTCATTAGGAATTAGCCACCGAGTACCGGATAAATTAATAAGACAAATTGGATGATAAGTAGAAATCTTTGCATGCAATTATTTACGTCATGTGACCTAATCATTAAAGCTACTTAAGATGTAGCAACACTAAACTATTTGAGATTACGAACTGGAACAGATATATCTATGTATTCTATAGTTTAGAAGATTTTTTGATAGTTATGCAAAGTCAGTCAAAGTCACAGTATCATGTGCAGATGTATTAAAATCGACTAATTTTTTAATAACCCCTTATTATTTATTTGTAAAAAATTACAAGGTTTGAGGATGAGCTTTAGCCCAAAAAATTTGAAAATAATAAAGCTTCGAAAAACCTAGTAATCCACTAATGAACCTAAAACAAAACCAACATTATTGTTTTATGATAAATTCCATCTACATATGAATATAGCATGGATAGCTCCAGTGATTCTCTAGTTGAGTGGTCTGAAGTATAGAATATACAATACCATTATTAAACATAAAAAACATATAACAATTATTAAATTAATATGGATTTCTTTTTTTTTTTGGTACTTGCAAGGTATCCTACCGGCCGGCAGCCAGTAGACTAATCCTCCGTCCCGGATGAGCACACTAAGTGGTAAAG
>JAOYMZ010092450.1:0-10531 GCA_025802335.1 Pinguicula primuliflora | reverse complement strand
AGTTATCTTCCAGAGTCACAAACTCCAAATATTGATCATGCACCTTGGAAATCCTCTGGATGGAATCAGAATTAATTATACCTGAATCGGAACCAGTGAAGGTTTAGAACAATGTCAGGTTTGCCTACTCTTCTATCTCAAACAATTAAGACAGAATTCCGATCAAGAAATCCTACAATTACCAAGGAGTATATGTAACTTCCATCCAAAAAATAAAATATAATAAACTAAAATCATACTGAACCCTCACGTTGTTAATCCCTTAATAGTTATCCAACCGACCCAAAGTAGAAACACAACTGAACCCAATCAAAAGTTGTCACATTAGCATTCTTTTTCATGGGATACGTAAACAAATACCGGTAGCAATGTCCTCGAGAAGAGGCCTTGGAATGGCGGAGGAGAAATTGAGGTGGAAGGAATCGTATAGTGCTTTGGAGGCATCGGAGACGATGTGGCGCACATTGGAAGGTGTTGGCTGTAGAAAGTAAACCGCGGGCACGTCGTGTACAGGATTGCGATCTTTGTCAAGGAGGAAATAGAGAGTGACTCCATGCTTACGCAAGTCCTTGACATGGATCAAAGGGGATAATATATCCTGGCAAAACCTGTCATAAATCAGGATCTTGTAGACGTCCTCGTTCGCTGTCCCAGCGGTGCTGCTGACCGCTTGGTTGAGATTTAGCATCCGAATTATGCAGTCTGCGAGCAGGAAAAAATTAAAACAAGTACAATTCCATATCTACCCGAGCAGGTAGATTGATCAATCAGGAAGCAGATTTACCAGTTTGTCTCTGACGGAGATTTAGCGCCATATCTGGAAAAGCGAGGAGGATAATTGCACAACAAAGTATCTCCTGAAATCCATTTAGCACCAGATAAAATTTCCCGAACACCCAAACGAGAAGGACGCCGGAATAAATAGTAGATGAGAGTTTATACTGCACTCCAGATACCAAACAACTGAATCCAGAAAATTACAATCACAATAAAACTGAATCACACGAATCCTAACACAGAGCAAGAATCAGGCATCGTCAACTCAATAAAAACATTAATCATAATAAAGGTAAAACCACATGGATCATGATATAGAGCGCAAATCAGAAATCCTAACAGGCGAAATGAAGCAGGTGAATAAATGGGAGAAATAAACTACTCCTACTGACTTTCGTGTGTGTTCAATTCTCACGCTGTAACGAACCGGTACCCTAAATATTCCGGTGCCGGAAGTCGAGAAGGTTAAGAATGGACGGTGCAAAGTTCCACAGTTGGAGAGAAACGAGACAAAATTGGGAAAAGAACTAGGGCTTAAGATTGGGGATCTGAAATGTGTCGTCCAATCGGCCATTGCATGCCCATTACGGTGTCGTTTCACTGGATGCGGACGTGAGCATCTGGATCGTCGGATTTGAACGAGGATCAAGGGTTGTGATGCTTTCACAAACTTGGCGTAGGATGGAAAAGGAAATAAGCCTGCATTCCCCATTGCTGTGGAACTATGGGGTGGTGCCTGTATTACAGTTCACTCAGGTTATTTTGAGTTTTCAAGGAAGATAATAGGTTCGTCTCAATAAAAAAAATTTAGTCCGGATTCAAATATGGGTCTGGTTACACCATTACTATTTTGATGGCCAATTTCATAGATAGACCTAGAAAAATGATTCACTCTAGATTAGACTTAAGATATATTTTTTTTCTATCTGGGTCGGACCGGCATAAAACCAAAGCCCAACAATTGGGATTGGACTGAGAACTGAAAATGTTAATTAATGCAGTTTGAATTCATGGTAGTACAATCAAGCCAAATACAAATTTGGGGCTCATTAAACAATAGAAAAATGATAAGTGTTTTAACTTTTTGGACCAACTTTTTGGTTCATTTTTTTTTATATTGAGGTCTTTTAGCTGCCGAAATAGAAATGTAATATCGATTTTGGAATCCTCACATTAAATACATTTAGGAACTCGTCCTAAACTTTTATTTTAGTTCTCGTAACATATCGTTTAAGGTTATGGTTAAGTTTGTTGCTCTTAAAATGCTTATTTAATAGGGATTTATTTTTTGGGCGACGAAGCTGCCGAAATCGAAATCAATGATCGATTCCGACATCATTTTAATGCGTGAATTCCAAAACTAATCTTACTTTTTTAATTCATCAGCTAAAAAGACCGCAATATCCAAAAATTGAATCAAAAAGTTGACCCAAAAATTAGATCAAAAAAGTTGATAACTATCATTATCCTACACAATTTTCGGAGCCCAAAACTGGCCCGTGGTCATAACTAGTACGTGTTGTCCGTACTAGAAGACGCGGTAATTGAATGACGCCGTCCGGCTGCCTAAATACAATTCAAACGCTAGTTATATATTCGGGGTAGGTGTTGGTAGAAACTAGAATACTAGAAATTAAAATAGACAATTATATTAAATTAATATATAGCCAAATAAATTTTAATCTCTCGTAATTCCAGCAGAAGACAGCTCTGCCTTCAACTCGGTGTAAATTTTCTTTTTCCTTTCGCTTTTTCCGCAACCCATCATTTCTCCATTCTCGATCTCAACAGCCATCAACTCAATTTCGTATCATTCTCTCTCTCTCTCTCTCTCTCTCTTACAATCTTCCAGGTAGTTGCATTCCTCGGGCAAAAGTAGAGATAATCAGGTATGATCTTGTTTTGCGATGTATTTTATTCAATTCAATTCGCCGGGTGTTTTTTTTCCGGGTCTTCTGGTTTCATGTAGATCTAAATCTATCCGCTAGTTGAGAGGAATTAAGCTTATCCACGCACTATGCGTACTCTGTCGTGAAGATCTATGCTGGTGTTTTGGTTGGTTACTGGAAAAATTGTTTGTGTGGGGATGTTTTGATTGGAATCGGGATACTTGCCTATTTGTATGGCGTCTTTAGTGAAATATATTTGTATGCTATTGCTGATTTATGCGTATTATGTTAATCGAATATGTAATCATTTGGCAGGATGGTAATTGATTCTGTGATCTTCGTTTTGACGATCTATTTGCTCAAATTGTAATGATGCAATAAGAATATGCTCAGTTAGGATTGGTATTGATTGTTTAGAAGATATCATTATTCATAAAACAAATAGAAGATGTGACAAAAAAGCACTCATGCCCTCTTAATGATTTTGTCATTTTTTTACATTTTGATTGTGCAGGGATTGTTCAATTTGAGGTTTGCTAATTACCATCTCCGGAGGGGCCAGGCAAAATGAAAAAGGCTTTTGATCAAACAGTCCGTGACCTGTGAGTTCATTTTAAAACCTGACCCTTTTTTGTATTGGCGTATGCATGGCAGCATGGGAATCTATTATTTCGTGTCATTCTAGCTTCTTAAGTTCCCCTAAACTGTTTGCTTTTCCCTCTACTTTCTGACAACTATATATCGAATACCTAGTTATATGTATTGAATTTCTATTGAATTTGTTATTTCGTCTCGCAGTAAGAGAGAGGTCAACAAGAAAGTACTTAAAGTCCCTTCAATTGAACAGAAGGTATATGATCTTTCCTCTTTTCACTTTGTTTGAGTTCTTCTATCTTGAGTTTAGATTTGAAGATTACAAGTTCTCGATTAGGCTTTATGGACTTTCTGTTTATATGTTATTATACTGTCGAAATCACTCTTATGTTGTGTAATTGTTATTTTTAAGCGTATGTTTTGTTTTGTTTTCAGGTTCTTGATGCAACTAGCAATGAGCCTTGGGGACCTCATGGATCCGTTCTAGCTGATATTGCTCAGTCTACAAGAAACTAGTGAGTTTAATTGGTTAAATAGGGTATGGGTATGCCATTTGGTTATTTTCAGTTTATCTCATTATTTGATTTCCACAGTCATGAGTATCAGATGATTATGTCGGTAATCTGGAAGCGCACAAATGATACTGGAAAAAATTGGCGGCATGTATACAAGGTCTGCTTTCATTGATATGAAATTTGACAGCTCAATTGAATTTTCCTTCATTTCATGTTTGGGGAGATCTAACTGATTATTTGTATCTCATGGAATGTACTAATCCTTGTTCGAACAAGTGACAACTGTTATTCCACTAACTTTGCTACACCTAAACCTGCCATTTTATTGTCATCTAATGTAGTTCTCAAATAAACCGATTATTTTACAGGCTTTGGTTGTTTTGGAGTACTTGGTAGCCCATGGGTCCGAGCGTGTCATAGATGACATCAGAGAACATGCATATCAAATATCCGTACGTTTCTTTTTATCAGATTCAGTTAATTATAAATATTATTATGTAATATGAAATTTCTCTGAACGCACTTGACCTAATGATCTCTTGTGATAGACACTGTCGGATTTCCAATATATTGATTCCAGTGGGAGAGACCAGGGAAATAATGTTAGGAAGAAATCACAAAGCCTTGTAGTTCTTGTTAATGACAAGGAAAGAATACAAGAGGTTCGTCAGAAGGCTGCTGCTAATAGAGACAAGTATGTTAGAGTTGCTTGTTGTGTATATGAATAGCGTCTAGCTCTATCCAAAATATCTTTTATTGAAATAATTACTGATCTTCATTTTAAGCTCTGGTTGTTTGATAATGGGCTATCTATCTTCCAATAGGTTCCGCAGCAACCAAACTGGTAGTATGTATCGTCACGGTTCTTTCTCAAGTCCTGGATATGGAGACAGATATGATGATGACCGTTACGAAGGCCGATACCGAGATGATGAACGAAATAGCAATGGTAGGGAAAGAGATGATGATAGGTATGGGCGGTATGGTGATGCATATAACCGTGATGGAGACAGGTATTCTAGAGATAATGAAGATCGTTATAGCCGTGATGGCTCCAGGGATGATGATTACCACGGAAGAAGTCAAAGCTATGATGCTAATCACCATGGGTCAAGAGGTAGAAGTGTCGATCATTATAAAAATGCAACTGAAGATGATAGCCAATATTCTTCCAGGTATGTTTGGTTCCCAATACTCTAAATTTTAGAGTTCATTTTGTCCCCCACTTGAAATCAACCAACTAACTAACCTCTTTCTTCTAGATATATTTTGTTTATTTACGATTAATTTATCGTGGAGAGAGCCTTAAGGCTCAAGTGTAGTAATTAGATCTTCACAGAAGTAACGGATTGATTGATGTTCTTGTGTTACATAATGATGTTTACCTTGATATAATAGAAAAATTACCAGGAGTGGCTATTCCATCCTTCCTATGTTTGGAAAGTAATTGTTCGAAATTGCTGAAGCTTTTCCTGTACATATTTTTTGAATCTTGAGTACTTTAAACAATATTTTTCTTCCCCTGTTGCAGAGGAAGTGGTGCCAAAGCCGACGATAATTCTCAGGATGGAAGGTATTTATCTGTTCCCGTCGCACGGCTTGTTCTAATGTTTCGGCTTAAAAAATTGATTAATGGAAGTCGTGTCATCATGATTTCCTACAGTACTATGGGAAAGAAGCTCGATCGTAAATATTCCGGGCAAAGTTTTGGTGCTCCTCCTAGTTATGAGGATGTTGTTGGTGCTTCCCAGAGCCCTACTTATAGTGATAGGTAACAACCTGTTTGAAGAACCTCCTGCCATTTTGAGGTTTGCCGTTGGTACTGAATTTCTTTCATAATCAGGGACGGAGATTCCTCACTGGCTTCTGCTCCTAAGGCATCCTCACCAAAAGGTGCTAGTCCAAGAGATAAAATAGTTGTAGCTGTTCCACTTCCTGCCCCTGCTTCACCTGCAGCGCAAGCTTCAGCTTCTGCTGCAGCATCAGTTCCTGCATCAACTCAACCCATCAACAAGGAAGTTGATGGATTTGATGAATTTGATCCACGAGGTTCTTTTCCAGGTAATGATATATTAATGGTTTATATTATTAGTTTGCTTAGCTATCTTTTGATTGATTGTTGGAGTACAGTGTGGTGTGGTTCATAATTCATATCCTTGCTTATTATTTTGCTGCGCTTTCACCCACGTATCATTGTCCTAGCAATTCTTGAATCATTTTATTTTTATGCTCCATGTCTGAGCTGAGCCATAGCTTTGACATAAACAAAATGATTGGACATTTATATGTTTTTAAGTTTGTGGGGGCATGTTAAGGTATTAGATTAGCTATATATGAGTAGTGGCAATCCCCTAATATGCAGTATGCGTCAACTTGTGTGTTTATAGACAAAGTGCGCCTCATCCCTTGATGCTGTAAGTGGTTTAGAGATGTAAGTGGAGAAAGGGCATTTTTTGTAGAGAGACTTAGTGTAGCTGAAATTTTCTGCCATGATTGGTTCTCTGGCACTGTCTAATGTCTCTGTGAAGCGTACCCTAAGCCACCCCAGATTCTTGAACGAAGGGAGACCTGCATGCAAAGTTTTGCTTATTCCGAGCTGGCGAAACTCTTCTTCTGTAGGATTACAATAATATAGTGGAAAAAGAGTAATCCCATGGTCCACACTCAACTGCCATTTAAGCTTAGTTAAGATTTCATCATTCCGTCAATGAGGGGTTAGCCTAGTGGTTATGGCCTATGGGAGTGACAAATGCACACACAGGTCATGGGTTTAAATCCCCTCACGGATTCAAATTCCCTCAACGACTTTACCTATCTAAAAAAAAAAGATTTCATCATTCCATGTATTTGCGTTGGATAATGATTGTGCTAATTTTTCCACCTTTTCTTTGGCACCAATTAAGTTGTTTCTCAAGCATCCTTAATCTTGCATCCAATCGATTGATTTGACATTTTATCTTGAAAATATATTACTTGATCCTTTTTTTTCAACTTTTGAACAGCTACTCCTCTTCCATCAAATGGGGCTGCTCCCACGTCGGATGCGGAAATAGATTTGCTGGGCTCTTTGTCGGAGTCTTATTCTTCAAATTCGTTTGCTCTAGTACCTGCGGGCCAGGCCACAGGATCCGATGTTGATGCATCAGCCAATTTAAATACTGGATCCTCAGTTGCAGCTCCATTGCCACATTCTACAATTAATAGCCAGGTAATTATTTGTGTAGTATTGGTGTTGATTATGGTTCCTTGGAAAGATATATCAAATTTAGACTGCATATCTTGATCTATTTTACCTGATTGTGTTAATACTGGCATTTTTTGCAGCCTTTTGATGATCCATTTGGGGATGGCATCTTTAGAGCTGTTCCATCGTCTAATTCCTTTGATACAAGCTCGAATCATAGTCAAGTCACACCCTCAGTTCCTCAAGATGTGGCTACCGAGTTTGAGGATACGTTTAATGATGGCGGCCCACCTCCTAAAAGCACACAGTTCTCGCAACAGGCGTCGGCTACTGCCAGCCAGGATGTTGATATATTAGCCGATATTCTACCACCTGCACCCACAGATTTTTCCTATGCCCATGCTGCTTATCCGGCTGCACCTGTCCAACCTGCACCTCATGGTGGCTTCCCTCAAGCCAGTCAACCTGCACCACAATCTGGTTTATCATCCGTGACAGTCCCGAATGCACCACAAAATGGTTTTCAGCCACAGACTGGTCAGCCTGCTGGGTTTCCTACTCAACTTGGACAGCATTCGATGCAAAAAGGTTATGCTCTTCAATCAGCGGAACCAGTTTCGGAAAGAGGTTTTGCGGGTCAAGCTTTGGCTTTGACTTATCCAGTTCACGCTGGTCAAGCCTCGCAAATGGGTTTCCATTCGCAAGGCGGTTCTGGTCAGATTTCACAATTGGGTTTCCAGACTCAAGCAGGTTTTGTGCAGCCAAATCTGTCAAATGCCAACATTTACGGGAACCCCTACAATTCTCAATCAATACCGAGTGGCCCCTCTGCTGCCCAGAACAATTTTCTTTCACAGTCCGGTCCTTCCAATCCCGTAGCTTCACAGCAAGGTCCTTATGGGATATCAAGCAGCATTGTTGCTCCTGTATCAACTAATCCATCTTCAGCAACGTCTTCTGCTGTCGTTCTTCAACCCCAGAGAGATAAGTTTGAGACGAAGTCCACTGTTTGGGCTGACACCCTCAGCCGTGGGCTGGTCAACTTGAATATCTCTGGACGTAAGTGATACTCTCGTTTTATATAAGCATGTGTATATTATCTGTTCCATAATGTGTGCTCATTAAAATTTCCCAATGCAGCTAAAACAAATCCAATGGCTGATATTGGAATTGATTTCGATGCGATAAATCGTAAGGAGAAAAGGATGGAAAAGCCAACCCCCACCCCAGTAACTTCTACGGTTACCATGGGTAAAGCAATGGGTTCTGGTTCCGGAATAGGCCGAGCTGGTGCTGGTGTTCTCAGGCCTACACCAAATCCAATGATAGGCCCCGGTATGAATATGGGCATGGCTACTGGTCCTGGTGCTGGCATCCCCATGGGTGGTTACGGAGTGAACCAACCAATTGGGCGCGGGATGGGCATGGGTATGGGCATGGGTATGAATATGAACATGCCTGGAAGCATGGGTATGGGAATGAACATGGTCATGGGGCAACAACCGATGAACATGCAACAGCCCATGGGATATCCGCCTGGAGCTCCCATGCCCGGAGGTTATAACATGGGAGCCGGGAACTATGGCCAACCACCATATGGCGGTGGGTATCGATGAGCCGTCTCGTCGTATTAGTTTATAGATGAATTGAGTTGAATATATCATCTCTCTTCTGCAATTAGGTCGGGTAATGAAGTTTTGGTTCGAAAGTTTGGAATATTCAGTTCTCCCCGAGTAGCCTGCTCATGTATTCATTCTTTTGGTTTTGGGGTTCTGTATTATTTGCTGACCTCTATGCTATAATGGGGTGCGTTGTGAGCCTCGGCAACACCCCAAACAAACTCATTATATTTGTTCTTTATGTGATCTTTGTATATTGCAACATATGTAAACAGCCTGACCTCCCTCAGGTCGCCTGTGTTTTGGTTATGCCATCTATCTACTGTACTTGTGATTCTGTAAGCTATTCCTAACTCCAAATATTTTTTTTAGAAACGGTTATTTCCATATACTTTTTTGACACTATTGGTTGATATTGTGGCGTGGCAACAATTACAAACACAATTAAAAAGAAATAAATAATATAACATGTGATTGTAGTGATTGTCGCATTACAATGTCAATGAATGATGTCTCAATAAAATATGTACAAGCAAGTATTGTTCATTTTTTTTACAGCCATTTTTCTCTTCGTTCTTTGTCAATCGTAAGATAATTTAGTTATATTTCCATGATGTGGCAACATGGTCTGCAAAAAAATCGATGTGGTATGTGATTTCAATATATTTGGACTCAGTAGTAAGTCCTTTTTTTTCGTAGGTACCAGTAAGACTATTTGATGGTTTAATGCTAAGTATTTAATTCTCATGGGTAAATTAGGTACACTAATGTTAAAGAGAGGTTGGGCTAATAATTGTGAGGTATAATTGCACTCAAATGTTATCATAATGCTAGGTGTATCGTAAATTATTGTCCATAATTTCGGTACATACCCATTTTGATGGGTTTTAGGTCACCGAAATAAAAAAAAATCGGTTCTGAAATTTTCGCGTCGAAATGGTGTCGGAACCTGTCCTAAATTTTTATTTTAGCACTCGAAACACATCGTTTAAGGCTAGAATTAAGTGTTGCTCTTAAAATACTTATTTAATTGGGTATTAGTTTATTTGGCAGCGAAGTCGCCGAAACCGAAATCCATGACCAGTTTCGGCATCATTTCGACACGAGAATTTCAGAACCGGTCTTATTTTTTTATTCCGATGGCCCGAAATCAACCAAAATGGGTGTGTACCGAAATTCTGGATAAGAATTTTCGGTACACCTAGCAACTCCCCAAATGTTATTAGCTCAATTCTTCTTATCGACATGAACTTGTCATATAGTTTGCCAAATGTGTCATAACTCCCTATCGTTGTTTGCAATTTGGAGACTATTGCAGTAGCGCGTTGAATTTACCTATCTTGGTGCGGTCCCTATATTATAAAAAAAATAGGTACATTAATATTTTGTAACTACTATATTTGTAGCAAAACCATATTACCTTTTTAAAAGGGCTTTAGCATTATTAAAAAACGAGTAATGTTGGGATGTACAGCCTTATATTTTAAGGACTATTTAACCCAAGGGAAAAGGATTTTAGAAATTCCTAGCGATGAAGTCGTCAGAATAGCATCAGAATATAGGGCTTTGATCTCCTATGCATGGTATTTCCAATTGTGCAATCAAGTTTGACGATGGGTGATAGCAAATATGAGTTGTACTTTTAGTTGTACATATAAGGCTGTACATATGAAAATTTAATATTATAACAATTTATTATATGAATATATATATATAATGTTTTGGTCTGGTTTGGTCTGGTTTCCGGCGATTTCGTCGCCGGAATTTTCTAAAACCCTATTTAGGACTACTGAACCCAAGGTGAAATGTGAATCCTACGTTAGATGGTGATAACGTCGTCGGAATATCACTAAAATTTGAACATATATATATGGGGCAGGATCCAATGACATATAGTTATACATGCTATTATACATTCATTTTCAATTCCGGCCACTAGGATTGTCCGTTGAC
>JAOYMZ010092449.1:0-10532 GCA_025802335.1 Pinguicula primuliflora | reverse complement strand
GCTCTTTCCATTTGAAGATCTCTACAGTAATGGATTCAGGTATGTTTTCCGCTGCGTAGTTCTCGTCTCAATACATTACCAGAGCTTGTAATCATTTCAACATCACCTGGTATTTTTGTATTGTATGGTGTTGGAATTGAGGATGCTTGAATGTAGCTACTATTGTATTTCTAGGATTTTGATCGAGTTTATGATATCTGATGTTTCTTTGATTTGAATTGGGAGGTGGTGTGTTTTTTGTTCATTCTGTGGCCGTCGAATGCGGCAATTGTTGAGAGAAATTTTTGGGAGAAATTTTGTTATCAAACGTGGTGTATTTTCGGTAGAGACAAGACTGGAGGTTTACGAACGAGAGTGGAAGAAGCAATTTTTTGGAGAAATTGTGTTTACACCGTTGGATGGATGTTTAATGAACGTCTGAGATTACAAAAGACTTTTAATGACTAAATAAATCATATCCGTTGGATGCGAGGCAAGATAAGAATTGTGGGTAAGAGTTAAAATTGTGGATGGGTTTAAAATTGTGTGGAGGCATACTGCGACACCTTGATGGTAGTCACATCTCCTCCTTCTCCAAGATGCTAGGAATCTGCTCTGTCCTATTTGCGGAGCTGTGGGCCATCTTCCACAGGCTTGCGCTGGCGTATGGGGTCGCCCCTCCAGGCACCGTACTGGTTTCAGACTATCGGGTGGCAGTTGATCTCATTATGTGACGAAGAAGCGACCTCGTCAACGCTAAACTTGTCCGGCGTATCCGCCTTCAGATGTCAGAGTGTGGTATTTCTTTTATTGTGCACATCCATCGAGAATTGAACACCGAGGCAAATGCATTGACCAAGGCGGGCCTATCTGGCAACATCATGGCGTCCTGCTCTAGCCTGCTTACACCCTGTCCTGAAGCAAGGTGCACTGGTGGAACTGCTGAAGCATCATCCCCCGTCGGTTACAATAGGGGAAGCGATCTCTGTTTTGATTTTGACCCTCCTTAAACAAGAGTTACTTAGTCTTATTCCCGGCTTCTAAGCCTCCTATGTATACAAAAAAAATTGTGGATGGGAGCATTGTGCACCATAGAAAAACTGTAGACATATCTATTTGCAGAACAACAGCACGTTAATGTGTCTTTCTCCCAGCAGGAACAACAGTGGGGTTCTCCGCCTGGACAACGGCTACCGTCATGGTCTGCTTTGAGCAGCAAGATGTAGGGGTAGACCGATAAAAATTCAATGCGTAATTGAACAACATTAAACGCTTGGAGATTGGAGTAAATATCCACATGGAATGTGGTCTCTTTCTGTTACACTACACGCGCAGTGTTTTAAAAGGCGGCCGCCAAATCGTTCGGAACAGTCTTGCCGCACCGATTTTGAGCAAATCGAAGTGACAAGACGGTTCCGGCACTAGGGCGGCCGCCCCATGCGTCGGGCGGCCGCCTCAAGCGTCTCGACTTCTGCCCCGAACGCCCTATCGGCCACCACATGCGTGGGGAACATTAAAAAAATTTTGTTAATTTTTTTTTAACTTTAGCCTTGGAGTTTTGAAATCGAAACCCAAAGCCCATGTAATAAATTAATCATTTTTTGTAAGCAACTACAATGTCCCCCACCCCCCTTTTATAGCCCCCTTTTATAGACATCTATAAAAGGGGAGGGGGGTTTGCATTTTTAAATGCTGCAATTTTTATTGAATAAAAAATAAATATTAATTATAATTAATAAGTAGCAAATAAAAAAAACTGGATAAAATAAAATTAAGTGTTAAATTTAGCTGTGCACGGGGCACCCGACAAAGCGGCTAGGGTGCCCGATAAAGCGGCCGGGGCGCCTGACAAAGCGGCTGGGGTGTCGGGCGGTCCCAGTCCGTCCCGCCTCTGCTTCCCTACTTTTAGAACACTGTACTCGGGTCATTCAATGCCGAATTGAACTACATGAAATGCGGTCTATTTCTATTACAATTCAGGAGCATGTTCAAAAGAGCAGCCCATCAACTCCACTTAGCTTTAATCTAATCCTGTTAGCTCAACTGGTGAGCATGTGAACCTCTCAAGTGTAAGAGGTGCAGGGTTCGATACCCATAAAAAACAGCTTACCTACCAAAAAAACTCCACTTAGCTTTGGAACGTTGCTTCTTCTTTTATTTATATATTGCGCATCAATTTTCATTCTCTTCCGACAGGATACACATTTTCGTTTCAGCAGAAGTTGATTCCAAGATCGATATTGCCTTCTCCGCCATTAAAGACAGATTGGATCTAAATTAGCTCCACCTAGCAGGAGAGGGTAGACAGACAGTCAAGCACTATTCTCTATTTCACAGTTTGCACCTTAGCTTCTATCTATCCTCTTTGACCGATGACCCTTTTTCCTGGAAGAATTTCACTTACCGTACTACTATCGATTTTTTCCGCAGGTTGAAGCATAGCCGGCAAGAGACCAGAATCATTCCTGCCGCAGACCACTAGTCTCGCGTTTGTCTTCTACCATCACAAGGAACAATCAATAAGTATCCTCCTACGCTCTCATTTTTATATACTAATTCGTTTTAACAGAATGTAACTCATTTGTCATTCTATTATTTTCAGTGGCCACTAAAGATTTTTTTTGGGAATATGCTGAACGATTGGATCGCGTAAAATTCATGTGCATCTTTTGCGGGAAAAAATTATTGCACATATCACGGTTCAGGCACATCTTGGAAAAAATCCCAATCAAAAGGTTACTTCATGCCCCTCGGTGCCAAAATATGCCTATAATCGGGTCAAGCAAAGCATACTTATCGGTGATGTAAGATTTTCATATATATTGTAGTTATTCAATCTTCCACATATATTGAATAACACATATACTGTCGTTCCAACTGAGAGCCAATACCTTACAATAACACATAGTGATCCTAATATACTTCCAACCAGTGTGACCCCAATTGACGTAAGTTCAATTGAATTATTGATCGAAAACAACTGCCTTAATTATATCTCATTCAATGATATCTTCATGCATCAGGTCGCTACAGCATCTGCACGAAAACGAAATGATATTGCCATGGGAAAGCGAAAAGTTGTTGATGTGGTATGGTCATACGTACTCATATTAACTACCTACTACACAAACATCAAATACTAACTTTTATGTTCTCACCTTTAGGTTGAGCGTCCTAAAAGAATACATACTGGAATATTCGTACCTGATGATGTAACACATATTGTACGTAATTTCACTAAGTTGTATAATTGTTAAATACATATTTTTCTGTCCTCCAACAACTACTAATGTTTATGTTCTCACTTATAGGTTGAGCTACCTAAAAGTATAGATACTGGAATATTCATACATGATGATGATACACATATTGTACGTAATTTCACTAAGTTGTACTATTGTTAAATGCGCATGTTTATTGTACTTACACAATTTTTACCACGAAATTCAGGGGTCCATCGACACGATGGTACCCAGTGCAATATTAGAACGTCAGCTACCGATCCGTGAACATCCAATTCGTGCTTCAATGTAAGTTTTCTACTGCGACACGTTCATGAATTTTGTTACCTATAATTTTAATCTTCCCATAAGTCATAACATAATTCATTTGTTACCAATCCATCAAAACAATACCTAAAGAACACAATTACTAATCCATCCAACGAATACCTAAAGAACACAACTACACTATAAATGTGTCAACTAAAAAAAACCACGAACACGATTACCTGACCCTCTGAAACTCGTTACTAATCCATTAAAATATACATGAGACCACAAATACACTACAAATGTGTCAATACCTACGAAATCCCCTCAGTACCTAAGCATTCGACGTACGAATCCAATGAGACCACAACTGTACTATAAATATGGCAATCCCTATAAAATCACTATACAACCTAAACATTCAACATAAAAATCCAACCATATGTACGTCTTCAATTCTCAATCCTGTGTTTCGAAATTCATAGTATTCCGAGAATTTCGACACACTATGAATTGAACTATAAATATGGTAGTCCCTCTGAAATCTCTTTACAATCTAACATTCAACATACCAATCCAGCCATCTATACGTCTTCAATTCTCAACCCCATGTTTCGAAATTCGTAGTATTCCGATAATTTAGAAACACTGTGAAATGAGCATATATTTTTATAACAAGTAATCCGAAATTATTAATTGCAGTGGAACCCGTGATCGGGAACTATCTCCACATATCATACACACTTATGCCCAGACTCCCGCTCCAAACTTAACATTACCAAATCAGTCTCAGAAGCATTACTTGGGCAAAATGGATATTACTTGTACTTCGTGTAAGGCATTGCATTGGGCAGACGAGAGGTTGACACGTTCCTCCATAAGAAAACCATTATTTGGCTCATGCTGCCTTGAAGGAAAAGTGAGATTGCCAAATTTGATGGACCTACCTCCATCGCTTATGGAACTGTTCACGGGGAATAGTGCTCGATCTAGATCATTCAGAAGTCATATACGAGAATATAATTCAGCTAATGCTTTCACGAGTATGGGTACATCAATTCAGCAGGTTGTCCTACCTGGGAGTGGCCCACCCACATTCTTTTTAAATGGAGAATTAAGACACTTGAGTGGTGCCTTACAACCAGTTGCGGGTGGGGATCCATCTTATGCCCAGTTGTATATATATGACCCACACCATGCACATGACCAACATACCAAAAGGAACAAAGAATTAGACATTACAGCACTACAACTGATTCAGACTACACTTGCCAAGGTGAATCCTTTCGTTGGCATCTACCATCAAGCCTACGAAATATTACGAGATTTGCCTCCAACCCATCGGGACGTTAAAGCATACCTGCAATATGTTCCGTCTAAAAATAGTTGTTCCATCTACAACTTGCCCACAACTAATGAGCTTGCAATAATAATACTGGGTGATGGTACATAACTGCCAAGACGTAGGGATATCATTCTGCGACTTAGAGGAGACTCAAGTGGCCTTGATAGAATTAATGAGTGTCATCCTGCCTATTTGTCACTTTACTATGTTCTATTATATCCACGAGGAGAACTAGGTTGGGATCCTTTGTTAACATGATGGGATACAACTCACAACCGTCCTGGCAGTAAGTGCCTCACTCAGACGGATTATTTCAGTTTTCGCCTTTTCACGCGCATAGATGATTTTTCTACCATACTTAGAGTCGAAAATCTTTTCCAACAGTATATTATTGACGCTTGGGCTGCTACAAAGCAAAATCGGCTGGTTTATTACAAAAAACATCAAAAGGAAAAGCGCACTGATAAATGTCGGATTGTGAAAGACCTTCTCCATCCTGATGATGCAAATCCGGACGAAGTGGGGCAGCGATACATTTTACCCGCTTCTTTCATTGGTGGTCCACGACAGGCCCTTGAGCTTTACCAATACTCAATGGCTATCACAAGATTTTTTTAGTCATTCCGATATCTTTCTCACAATGACTACAAACCCAAGATGACCGGAAATAACATAAAATTTATTGGAATATCAACAACCATGTGACTGCTCAAAATTAGTTGCTCGAGTGTTCGAACTCAAGAGAAAGGCTTTGATGAAGGACATAGCTGAATCTGCAATTTTTGGATGGAAAGTAGCACATGTTTACGCCATCGAATTTCAAAAGTGTATTTTGCCTCTCCCAACCACGGAGAACTATTCTATTTGCGTTTGCTACTAATAGTTGTTAAAGGATCGAGTTCATTTGAGAGTTTGAGAACTGTAAGCAACCGTTTATATGACACATTCCAAATGGCCTGTGTTCCAAGAGGATTGTTAGAGGACGACAGTGAATGGAAATAGTGTCTCCAAGAAGCATCTAACTTCCAAACTAGTGTCCAACCAAGGAGATTATTTTGTATAATACTCACGCAGTGCTCTCCTTCAAAACTCTCTGAGTTGTGGAATACATTCTCAATCTACATATGTGACGACCTTCCGCATAAACTTCAGACCATCTTCTACATCCCTCACCCATCAGATAATGATATTTCAGATTACGACCTCTTTCTTATAAATCAAACACTTCGACAGATTGGCAAATGCTTAAATGATTATCCTCACATGCCAATACCGTCACGACATTGGACAGATATATCAGGCAACACATTGATTGCAGAGCACCGAACTCTTGAACTGGAAGCAGCACAAAATGATCCCGAGATTGACATAGGCATGTTAAATAGTTGTCAGCTAGAAGCTTTCCATGTTATTTCAAATTCAATTGCTGAGAAACAAGGAAGATCTTCTTCCTTAATGGCGGTGTTGGAACGGGAAAAACATTCCTATACAATACAATCGCTAAAAAGGAATGAAGCATTGGCCACATTGTCATAACAGTTGTTTCATCTGGGATAACTTTTTCGTTACTTACTGGAGGTTGCACAACTCATTCAACATTCTCTATTCCATTTGTTGTACACGAAAACTCAATATGCTCCGTAACAAGACAATAAATGCAAGCCAAATTATTTTGAGATGCACGGCTTATTATATGGGATGAAGTGCCAATGCAACACAAGCATTGCATAGAGGCAGTTGATCGTACACTTCGAGATATTTGTGACATAGACAGACCTTTTGGAGGCATCACTGTTGTACTGGGAGGTGATTTCAGACAAACTCTCCCTGTTGTGCCTAGGGGAACTATAGAGAGGATATAGTCGGCGCTTCATTGAGGAAATCAAATTTACGGCGACATGTGCATGTTCTGACATTGCATCTGAATATATGTCTCTATCAATCTTTACCAGAAAATGTTGCATACGCATCTTTCTTATTAGAGGTTGGGGTCAGTGATTCTAGCATTATAGACCTCCCCACGTCAATAAACAAGTGCAAAGACATAAACGAGTTAGTATCAAGAATATATGCAGCACTTCCGAACCCAGAAACATCTACCCCAGACAATTTAAATGAAAGGACAATCCTTTTGGCATGCAATGACGATGTCCATTCCATAAATTCTATTGCCATGGATATTCTATCGGGTCAACCATACAGGTATTTAGCTGTTGATAAAATCTCTGAAGAAAACTAGCCAGATGCGGGTAATATTGATCAATATCCCACAGAGTATTTGAACTCCCTGAATCCGCTCGGTCTACCTCCGTTCAAGTTAACACTCGAGAAGGGTTGCCCCATAATGCTTCTCCGCAATATCGCACCACAAAATGGACTTTGCAATGACACAAGAATGGTAGTTGAGAGATGTAGCAACCATGTCATCGAAACAAGAATTCTCACCGGTCCAAAGGCGGGTAACTTGGAGTTCATACCTAGGATTTCGTTGACACCCTCTGCAACAGACATGCCCTTTCCAATGACTAGAAGACAGTTTCCTATCTGGGTATTATATGCTATGACAATCAATAAAGCCCAAGGAGAATCTTCTAAGTATGTTGGAATCGACTTCAGGACACCGGTGTTCAGTCATGGTCAAGCATATGTCGCATTATCAAGAGCTACATCTGTTGACAGAAATGTCGTCCTACTACCTCCAGATAATGCGAACACCACAGAAAATGTCGTGTAACATGAAGCGTTGATGTAGACAGACGTTCCATTTCACAGTTAATTATTCATCATTCTATTTATGATGTCCTCTGATATTTTAAAAATATGACTATTTCTACTAAACCAAACCAAATCAAACATATCCAACAAATCTTGCTCTTAGGCAGGGTCTGGGGAGGGTAGGATGTACGCAATCATACCCCCACCCCTCAACAGGACGAGAATATTGTATCCATGGAGACCCCTAACTCGAAAAAAAAAACAAAACAAAAAACAGCAATAATAATAGTAGAATATAAATAATAATAATAATAATAACAAAATAGAAGCAAAAATAACTGAAATAACTACTTATCTTAGTCATGCATATATACATGCCGAATGACCGTTTCTACTAATCTCCGCTAATTGGACCTTCCATCTCAGATGTTGAAATTGAAATATAACTATGCTACACACTGGTGATTCATCATAACGTTTTGTGCACTGTCAATTACAGTAGCCACTGCTGTTTGACGCAATATTCGTATTATGTTCATGAATCATCGATGTAATGTACTACCAATAAGCACTACGGTCCTTAAATTATATTGTTACTGCTATTTTTGTATTGACTTACATTTATAAGTATGTATGCCTTGTGATATACTTCTTCTGCGGGATAAATCTGAAACTATCTCGCATGGAGTATTATAACCATCTCATGTATTATGTTGACCAGCAAAATTGTGACTTTAAAAGTTTCGAAGCTGTCGATATCAATACTAGAGAATTAATTACATGTGTCTTTCACATACTAAACTGATATTTGGTGGAGGATGACGTTCATAAATTACAAAAAATTACATATTATTTTGTAAATATTATTCATCCATTTTGTCGTTCAATGCAATATTTATGATTTTCATATAAAGGTAACTCCCGCTACCATAAACCATAGGTGTAATTCTATTTCTGCTAATTTACATCTTATATCCCAAATGGATAAACCCGCAATGTTTCGGACTCGTGGCCTCGGCCACGGGCAATTCTCGAGAAGGGCCATTTGGAGTCTGAGAGAAAGATTGGCAAAGGTATCAAATCCTTTCAAGTCCGACACCACCCTCAATTCAAAAGCCGTTGCTTCTTCCTGGCCCGTGAAGATGAATCAGCAGATGATTTCAGCTTCAGAAAATGTGTTCATCGTGTTTCGGGGGTTGGGAGTTGGGGTTTTGGGGGGTTGGGGTTCTACATATGATTTCATATTTACAATCGTTGAACTTTAAATTACACTTACATCGTTATGCCAGTTGGCTCTCGGACCCGTGGCCTCAAACACGAGCAATTACTAGTCATAATATATAAAATTGAGAATTACGCCCCTCCTACGAAAATTTCTGAATCCAACACTAAGAACGTTGACATCGTTTTGACGATGATGTAATCTATATTTCTCATACTCTCTTTTCTCTTTCCTTTTTTCCTTCATCCGTCGCAACCCTTCATGATGTAGTGTTATACATATAAGGATGACAAGAAAAAATTTGGGGGATTATGTCAAAGGAAAATATTATTCATACACACTATTTGTTGACACTATGATATGTCAACAAGAATAATATTACTTGTATCCTCAACTTTGACACACTTTCATAAACCCCTTATTTGGCAACCATCACAACCACACATTAAAAAATGAGTGTGGTTGTGTGTGTGGTTGTGATGGATGCCACATAAGGGATTTTATGAAGTGTGTCAAAGTTGAGGGTACGTGTAGCATTGCTCATAAATAAACTTCAGTGACTTGATAACACTTAAAGACTAGAACAATGGCTGTTCCAACAAAATTGGAGTGTGCCACATAAAGGAATTTATGAAGTGTGTTTAAAAAGTGTGTATGAATAGTATTACCTTCATGTCAAATCCAGCTGCCGGACCACCGCCGAACAGCCCCAAATTAGAGTGGCCAGCCGGAACAAGGCGCCTATGCGTCGCACCCCTTTGTAATTAGCCTGTGACACATGGCAAAAATAAAATTGACCTTTGGTGGAGGGGTTGATTGAGCCACTCGGCAAGCAGCCATTACAAATTAGTCATGGACTTTGTTGGTTGGTTTTGGGCTCTTCGGTCATTCGAATCTTGGACCACAACAAAACAGGTCTAAATTCAATTTGTTCTAGTGGTCCACTAGTAGTGGGAATAGTAGCTTCTTAACAAATTAAAACCTACTGTACAAATTCGACATGTATTCCTTTAAACTGAACTATTCTATTATTTGTATTGACTTTATTCAATTGGTTTCCAATAATTAGTGTTCTAGAAAATGTTTGGCAGTTTCTAATCAGGAGTCGCCCAGCGATCTAGGCACTTATATAATCAGTTAAACGGATACTTAAGTGACATTTAGGCAGGATGTACGAGAAGGACGAACATCTAACACTTAGATAGTGCCTGAGCGGGTTATGCTAGCACAATGGCAAAGCCAGATTTTCGGAATGGAGGGGGCACTGAGATTACTTCATCTAATGTACTGTAGCATACATGCACTCAGATTACTTTATTTAATCTATGTATCATATATGCACTCAGATTTTTTCGGAGGGCACATACACGTTCTCAGATTTTTTTGGGGGAGGGGAGGGGGGCATGTGCCCACCCTAAGTTCTTTGTGGCTTCGCCACTGTGCTAGCACAATCTTCGACAAAGTTATTGATACAAATTTGAAAAACTCAGAGAGTTGAAAGTAAATTATATTGCTTTGCCATAAAAAAATTAAAATTTAAAAATTCATATATTTAGGTCGTGTTTTGCGCAAGAGTTCTACTACTTTTTCTATTTCTTCTTCTACTACTTCTTCTATTTCCTTTTTCTTCTACTTTTTTTTATTTTTAGAAGGTGTGATGTTTTACACAAGTACTTTAAAAATAATAATTTAAAATTATAATATAACAAAATTATTATCGATTACAAAAATAACTCTAATTTAACCATTAAAAACAAAAAAAATTGTGAATATATCTGTC
>JAOYMZ010092448.1:0-10532 GCA_025802335.1 Pinguicula primuliflora | reverse complement strand
CACCTTGGGCTCAAGGTTTTAATGGTGACACCCACATTCCTACCAAATGAACCCCCACGCGCACCTGCACACACGAGACCCGAACCAATCGTAAACGGTCGGGCTCGCTTCTTCTTAATGGGCTCATGACCCGAGTGTTGGGTCAGCCCAGTTTCTTTCCCATTTCTTCTAAATTCTAACATGGCATCGGAGCCAATAATGGCCTAACGATCGAAGAAATCTGGCCTGTATATGCTTCCGCTCTTCTAAAAAAATTCTTCAGTGTGACGTTCAAGTCTGACAGGGCTTGCCTAGCCGGATTTGAGGGAGGTGTTAGAAGTATTTGTCCCAAGTCCAACAGGGCTTGCCTAGTCGGACTTGAGGGGAGGTGTTATAAGTATTTATCCCATACCGATTGTGAAACCTTAGTTGGACTAGTTTAAATAGGAATTGTGGATTACCTTGGGCTCATGGTTTTAATAGTGACGCCCACATTCCTACCAAATGAACCCCCACGCGCACCAGCACACACGAGATCCGAATCGATCGTAAACTGTCGGGCTCGCTTATTCTGAATGGGCTCATGACTCGAGTGTTGGGTCGGCCTAGTTTCTTTCCCCTTTCTTCTAAATTCTAACATGGTATCGGAGCCAATAATGATTTAACGATCAAAAAAATCTGACCTGTATATGCTTTCGTTCTTCTAAAAATTTCTTCAGTGTGGCGTTCAAGTCTGACAGGACTTGTCGAGTCAGACCTGAGGGAAGGTGTTAGAAGTATTTGTCCCAAGTCCGATAGGGCTTGCCTAATCGGACTTGAGAGGAGGTGTTATAAGTATTTGTCCCATACCGGCTGTGAAACCTTAGTTGGACTAGTTTAAATAGGAATTGTGGGGAGAACCTATCATCTTGCGCTCAAGGTTTTAATTGTGACACCCACATTCCTACCAAATGAATCCCCACACGCACTTGCACACACGAGACTAGAGCTGTAAACGAACAGAACCATTCGTGAACAAGCTTAAATTCGAGTCGTTCAAAGCTCGTTTGTTCGGTTCGCAAACCTTAACGAACAGAGTTCAAACACGAAACTCTGTTCGTTAAGCTTAACAAACAAGCTCGGTTTGTTCGTTAACCTTAACAAACAGAGATCAAACATGAATTTATTTGTTCGATCTTGGTATGTTAAACAACGTTTTTTATATGATTATTTTATTTTGTATAATAGTTTTATTTTTGTATATGATGAGATATAAGATCATCGCGTTAGGGACCTAAATTTTAAATTAATTTTGATTATGCTTGATACCATATCAAACAACCCATTCAGTTTTAAGAGATTTCAATGTATTTGTACACACACATTTATTTAACTAACAATATGATTGTTTTTGTTTGAATGATCCGTTAAATAATGGTGTAAGTATCAATCGGTCTTTACTTTTCATTATTTTCATTACTTTTTAATGTAAATGAACGGTCTTGAACATGTAAATGTACAAATAAACGAGTCGAACATGAACAAATACAAATCATCCCGTTCACGAGCTTGTTCGCAAACGGTTCATTAAGTTTAACAAACAAACTCGGTTCGTTCGTTAAGTTTAACAAACAAGCTCGGTTCATTCGTTAAGCTTAATAAACAAGCTTAGTTCGTTCGTTAAACTTAACAAACAGAACTTGAACATGACCTGTTTGTTCGAGCTCGGTTCGTTTACAGCCCTACACGAGATCCGAACCGATCGTAAACGGTCGGACTCGCTTATTCTTAATGGGCTCATGACCCGAGTGTTGGATTGACCCAGTTTCTTTACCCTTTCTTCTAAATTCTAACAGTATGATTCCCCTTTCTGTTCATTTGCACCTTAAATCCAAACTTTCAGGTTTTTTTCTTGCGACATACAACTTACAAGACCTCGTTCCAAAACCGATTTGAATTTTTAGCCCAATGCCAACTGAACAAAATTCCCATACAAATGATGGCCACAACGCTTCAAAGGAGGTGATGCTGAAAACAGCTGGTTGTTTGTGCCTTTCATACGACAAGAAACATCATTCTTTATTGCTACATGTTGTCTGACTGGCTTGATGGTATACATCTGGTCCAACAATGAATGTACTACTATCCATGTTCCAACAATACGTGTTCATTTTACAAATTAAAAAGAATGCTAAATATTACCTTTCTTTTCCTCAGTGTATGAATTCATATAGAAGAAGGTCTGCTCCACGCCTATGAAACAATTAGTCCCTGAAGAACAAATGAATGTGTGTGTATGGGAAACTGGTTGCTTACAGTGCCAAAGCTTTTTGAAGATTCAGAAGCCACAGGGCGATCTGCATTCCGAGCAAACGAGCTTCTATGACAAACTCTTCAAACCGGATGCGGATCCGAGAGAGAAATGACCTGCTCTGCTGCAGTTTTGACTCGATAACTGCTGATGAAGAAACTCTGCCAACTATCAGGAAAGTCTCCAGTGAAGATCCTTGCGTCTGTTGAAGAAAAATGACTAATTTGTTGTGAAGTAGTGCAGATGGACTATGAACGGAGGAATACTGTTGAAAACGTGAACTGATGCATGCCTATGGTTGCTTCATGGTATCGGTCAAGAAGCATGTGAAGAGTAGAGAAGTATTTTTTGGCATGAAATAATTGAAAACGGAAGCTTTAGAGATCAAACTTGTCTTAAATTCATGAGACTAAAGTCATGACCAGGTTCAAGAGCGCAGGAATCATGATGCGCAGATAAGAAATCCACGAATATGTCGTACCAATGCATTATGAACCGAGCGCAGGCAATCATTTGTCTTCAGCATTAGAAGAATAACACGAGGGAGTCTCCTGAGGAGCTCGGTGATTTGTGGAAAATATTGCGAAGCATACATCTGCAGACATATAAAAAGGATGATATCACCCATTAAAATTGAAGGTGGAGAGTAAGTCAATATAAGACCCGTTGTCATGAAGGATCGTCGAAATCATTTCATAAAAGAATCGTTGGAAGTAGAAAACCGCATTTTCACCTGAATTTCCTCACGGTCACTATCCGTTCCCTGGACAACCAGGTGATCCACTGATGTATCTATGACTTTATTCCATGGCCTCATTGTAAGAATGCCAGCAAACAAAATGTATAGATCATCCCCAGCACCTAATTTCACACTGTTTTCTTGAATTGCTTTTACATCAGAGAACACCAAGCCCTGAAAAGTACTTAAAAGTTATATCATCAATACTTAAAGCCCTGCAAAGTACTTAATCTCCACGACAAAGGTAGACAGTTTCACAACGACACGAACCTGCCACAGGGAAGCATAGTTAATTCGCAAAGAGGAGTCAAGTTCCTTGTATAAACCATGGTCCAGCAGTACCAGCTGAGGCTTTTTCGTACCTGGACAATAATATAGGAGTTAAGAAAGGTTAAACCGTCTATTTCAAAATTGATCTATCGTTAGTTGAAGAGAATGGGAGAACATGCAGTTAGTAAGCCATAAATGCACCAGAGAAAAATCAATGAGTGCAACTTGAAGTGCATGATTCACAAGGCCTCAAAGGTAGAAAGAAATTTCATCCCAATAATGAAACCCAGGAGCAGTTGAGTTTGAGATTTAACAAAATGAAGAATCAATTAATAAAAAGAACAGTCAATTAAGTCAGGAAACTGGGAAGCTTGTTAACAATGTAACCTACAAATATTCAAGACATCCAACCGCAGATTTCATTTAGCCAATATGGAAGAAATCAGAGGAAAATACCTAGTTTATAAGACATGTATGGTGTACATGAGGGATATGTGTGCACATGTAGGTCCCCAAAAGAAAGATTCAGAAAAATGTCTTACCAAAAATGCTTCTACGGTGAGAAGGCGAGGGACGCACTAACACATTGGCAGCATGTGGATCACAATGCACAAAACCGTGCTTGAACATCATTTCAGCAAAAGATTCACTCATCTGTACAGGGTAAAGTAAATATATTGATATTTGACAATACAGGCAATAACGAAAAGATATTCAAGATGAAGGTGTTTGGAAGATTCCAAACTTCAAATCATAGAGAACTATATATAGTCCATTTTTCAATTGATAGAGGAAGCAAATGATGGAATTACCAATTTAGAAACATCACTTGGCCGAATTCCCAACTTCTGAATCGTTCTATAATCATTTACTTGTGCTCCATCAATATATTCCATCACCAACAACTTGGAAGTACTTAAGTTCCAATGTATCATAGGAGCATAAATGGATTCTGCAATATGTGGAGAGAACTTCCGAAAGTTATCCATACATTTTACGCTGTTCTTGGCTTCAATCAAGAAATCTAACTCCTGAGAAGTTAAGTGGACCGTATTAAATATAGGGTCTCACAAGCGGTAAAAAATGCAGAGCCAAGTTCTCACACAAATTCAGAAGAGGTGTGGAAATTAAAAATATTATTGTGCTGGACAGCAAATTGTTTATCTATGCATAACTCAATTGAGTCGCAGACAATATAAATTCCAACTTACTCCACAGAAAAGAAAGGCATGAGAAGGGGTACTTCTCACAGGAGTATAGTAGCTACTTTGTGGAGTGATTCTTAGTGATAAAAATGAGAATAATACGAACGGTCATGATTACGAAACTAAGAATATTCCATCACGCACAATAAAGAATAGAAAGCCTAACACAGCTAATCAAAACCTTGGGTATACTTTCCCGTACTTCATCAACCAACCACCTGCACAAAAATTTAAATGTTTGTTAACATTCGTATAAGTTTAGAAAATAGGCAACATCAAGATTTAAATAAGACAAATCATTAGGCAAGATAGGGTAAAGTCTATTAATTATTGTCTCTATCACCGGAGTTCTGAAGGAGGCTCCAGAATATGCGCATAAATGCGAAGGAAATCAAAATTAATAACTTAGTAAATTTCATCCTGAACCTGTAATCAAAAGAAGGAAAGAGCCGATACAAAGTGTTCACAATTAACTCTACACATGCAGAATCGGCAGCTGCAGCATCCGTCATGTGAGTATGCTGAACCTGAAGTGTAATCAGTCAACATAACAATATGAAGAGCCAACAACTACTGATTATATCAACACCAAAAGAGCGAGGACAGTCGGATTTATTTCTGAACCTTAACAGCAACTTTTTGTCCATCATGAGTTCTGGCAATATGGACCTGTGCTACAGATGCACTTGCAATGGGTTCCGGATCAAATTCATCAAAGAACTGTTGCAACAAATCTTCAGTTAGCTACATGGATGATGATTATGTTTGGAGGATGAACGGTTGTTGGTTTAGGCAAGATGCAGATCCACAACCGAAGGGTGCAGCTGATGATGGACTGAGAAAACTCAACAAATAGAGTTGGAAAAGAGCAATTGTGCAGCTTGGGATGAAAAAGATAGAACTGGACTCGATACTGCCCTCCACATGAGGTAAGTCCTTTGCATTTATCGGATTATCAAACATATTGTCTTTTGAATGTAACATGAACTATAGGAGAGGTGTATAGGGTGATAGATAGTCGTTTGTTGCACTCGATTCACCCTGCCACGGACTTGAAAGAAATGTCAAATGTTCGAAAGGCATGGATCACAAAATGTACCTCTTTTTACCTATGAAACAAAACTAACCTTTCTTTAAAAAAAATTAAATAAAACGGTTGTTGGTAAACACAAACTTAACATTTTTAGCTCGCATTTTGTTTACGCCAAATTGTAGCTTGTCTAAATAATAAATATCGAATAGTTAAATCTCTGAACCAACTGAAACTTGCAGCTAGCTAAATTCAGGCTCCTCAGAGTCAACACGTTCCATACTCATTTGTACTTGTCTCTCAAAATTGAATTCTCACGGAAAAGGTTCAAAGGCATGCCGATACACTTCAGAAGCCATGTACGATTTAATTTTCTTAAATGATTCATCTTTTTATCCGATTTAACTCCAGAACTAATGAGATTTCAACCGAATCAGAGAAGAGATTTACTTCATCAGGTGTGCCCCCAAGCTCTTTCTTAAAAACTTCAAGCACTTGTTCATAGGATGAAACTGGGCATCTATTCAACAATGACTGCCTCATTATCTGTACATACTCGTTTGGCACCAAATATTCCTGAAGCAAAGTCATTTCAATAGGGCTTGCAGTCATACCTTAAATGAAAAATATAAAAATTTGAAAGAGGAAAGGCAAAACTAAAAGAAAAACTGCATGAAATCAGCATACCAGCTGACTAATATGCTGGCCCAGCTTGATGTATATCCCGCCATTTTTGAAGCAAAGGTCTCGAATCCTAAGTGCATTTCTGGTGTGAACCTCATGCTTAACTGTTTCCCTTTCTGTACTACCCTCCGGCAATCCCCACAGCGAGTATTCATAATCTGACAAACACTCGGAACGGAAGTCAAATAATAGTTTTAGGAGGTATTCGGTTACTGCTCAACCAAGAGAAACAAGTTACAAGTGCATTATGTGCAAACAGTTGTCCCGAGTTAAGTAATTGAAATATGCCAAGAGGCTAGAACTTGCTAATGGTCAATGCTTCTTCCACATCAGCTAACTTATAGTAAATAGAAAAAAATAAACTTATGGCTCGCGGAAGACAAAAATCCAAGTTATCTTTAGGCTATGTTTGCAAGTTCTAATGAAAAGTTGTTTTTAACTTTTCAATCGCAGAAGCCTTCATACATTGTATGCGATTTTGGCTTCTGACGGTGGAAAAGCCCCAAAAGACTAGAAGTCAAAAACTCTATTAGAGTTCTGTCAGGGATACCGCAGGAGTTCAGACCAGAAGTGAACCTTTCCCAAGGTTTGAGGTCACATTCCAAACGACAAACTGACAGCAACATAGAAAGAGGCTCCCAACGGATTTTGCTGGCAATACAGGTGGAAAGAGCCATTGCCTTATTACCATTGTATTTTTGAGTTGGAATAACCAGCAACTATTTAAACCAGAGGAATGTAAGATAGACAACAATTTTGATTTTGAATGATCAATTCCTTTGGCTACTCTGGTTTAGATCTCCCAGTGAGTTCTCGGGTTTAGATCTCCTTGTACAAGAGTTCTACTTATCACCATCATCCTACTATCTATAATTACAATAGGTTGAAGGAGAAAGACTCCCCAGCCTGAGCAGAAGCAAATCTCTCGAGACATCTCGGCTGCTATCTTCCACGGCTCTTACCAGGGCCCCGTCACCCGCACTTTATCCCGATCTCTTGACAACTTGGTATCAGAGCGAGCAGGGAGAAGCGGCAGCCATGACAGACACCGTCAATTTAAAGCAGTTAATGGAAGCTATCTTGGATACAAAGCGCAGACAATTGGAGCAAGACACTGTGAATGCAGAAATTCTGGCGCAGCTCCAAGAGATAAAGCTTACCTTGGAAAAAGGCAAATCCGTGGCCTCCAGGGCACTGCCCCCTCCACGCCAATCGCATGACAACGACCGGAACCCGGTCGCCCCTCGCGAGGAACCTCCCACCGACGACCCCAATCGTCATCTGGAATCCAATCCTCACGGTAAGAAGGCGTTAATCGACCCGCACGAGCCCTTCTGTCCGGACAGAAATTTGGGCCGATCCAAAGATCAGTCGCGGCCCAGCCTACACGGACCCCAGCTCTCGCCTTCCCAACAACAGGCCTTCCACCGAGCATCGGAGCCCAGCTATTCCGACAATCGTTATGAACAAAGGCTGAACGATTCGCGACCCGAGTTTTATTGGCGCGAATAGAATCATTACCCCCGGCCATTCAAATGGGATTTCCCCTGTTACGGCGAACAGGATACCACCAAGAGTTGGCTCAGTCGATGTACATCCTTCTTCGCGCAGAAACGGATTCCCTATGACGAATGGGTCTTCACGGCGGCGTTCTACTTGGAAGGGAAGAAACAATTATGTTGAAAATCGATCGATATCTCTTACCCTCACATTGGTTGGGATGAGTTTTGCAGGTTACTTCGCCGGGAATATTCAACCACCGGGCGTTCAGATCCTCTTGGCCAACTGGCGGCATTAAAACAAACAGATACCGTGGATGAATTGAACGAGCAATGGAGGGAAATTGCTTCAGGCCTCAACTACAAGCTACCCACAGAGACAGCATTAGCAATGTATTACGATGCACTCGATCAATGCTTGGCCATCGATGTCGGCTTAAAGGAACCAAAGACCATACATGACGCCATGTACTTTGCACGACAATGCGAAAAGAAAGCTTTGTTGCAGGGATACACAGGAAAGAAGTCTCCAAGTCCGGCGACATATCGTGCTTCTGCACCTCCACCAGGAGGGCACTCGAGCGGCGTCAAACCGGCGGAAAGTAAGAAGCTCACCCCCGCCGAAGTCAGTCAACGGCACGCAAAAGGCCTCTGTTTCCGGTGTGATGAGAAATGGTTTAAAGGCCGTCACTGTAAGAAGTTATTTTGCATTGCAAGAAGAGTGACGAAGAGGACAACCGGAAAATTTAACTGAACGCATTATCCGGCCGAGCTCACACGACACCATGAAGGTGCAAGGAGAGATTCAGAGCCATATCAACTATTACTCCTGCTGGACTCCGGCAGTAGTCATAACTTCCTGGACACCGATCTCGCCCGAACGTGGGGACTCCGACCATCCCGTTCCCGGCCGATATCGGTCACAGTTGCGAATGGGGACCAACTCTCAAGTCCCGGCTACATCTCCAAAGTAAAATTGCAGTTGGGCACGACAACTTTTTCGCTCACATTTTACCTGATCTCCTTGGCAGGATTTGGTGCGGTGTTGGGAGTCGGCTGGTTGAAGAGCCTCGGCGATATTCTCTGGACCTTCGCCGATTACAAAATGCAATTTCAACACCAGGGTCAACAGGTGGTCTTACAAGGCATGCCCAAACACCTCGGCCGCGTGGAATTAGCAGCAATCCAACCGACGGACAGCCTTCAAGTTGTTTTACAGGACTTTCAGGCTCTATTCCAAAAACCTCACGGCCTCCCACCAGCCCGGAACTGTGATCACCAAATCACACTGAAACAAGGCTCTGATCCGGTGAATGCCAGGCCGTATCGCTACGCTCATGGCCAGAAGGATGAAATCGAACAGCAATGTGAGAAATTGTTGAACAAAGGATGGATCCACCCCTCAACGTCACCTTACAGTCTCCAGTTCTGCTCATCAGTAAACCCAACGGATCTTGGCGCATGTGCGTCAATTACCGGGCATTGAACAACATGACGATCAAGGACAAATTCTCCATTCCGGTCGTCGATGAACTGATGGAGGAACTCGGCGGCGCCCAATACTTCTCCAAATTAGACTTACGCGCTGGATATCATCAGATCCGAATGAAACCGGAGGCCGTTCCCTTAACCGCGTTTTAAACGCATCACGAACATTACGAATACCTGGTCATGCCATTCGGGCTCACCAACGCGCCGGCAACATTTCAGGCGTTGATGAATACTATTTTTAAGCCTTATCTTCGTAAATTCGTTTTAGTATTCTTTGACGACATTCTCGTGTTTAGCAGGACTTGGGCGGAGCATCTGGAGCACATGCACACGGCGCTGACGATCCTGGCCCAAAACTAGTTGGTCGTGAAAGATTCGAAATGTGATTTCACAGCAGAGAAGATCACGTATCTGAGACATATCATCTCAGCCCAGGGTATCTCAGCGGACCCTTCGAAAGTAGAGGCTATGATCCAGTGGGAAAAACCAGCGGACATTCACGGGTTGCGAGCATTTTTGGGGCTTACCGGATATTACAGACGTTTCGTACATAACAATGGGACGATCGCGGCTCCCCTCTCAAACATGTTGCACAAAAATGCATTTCGTTGGACTGATGCAAGCGAAGCAGCATGTCAAACTCTGAAAATCGCCATGGCCCAAACACCAGTGTTAGCGATGCCAGATTTCGTCGAATTTAAGCCAGGAAAGGAGAATACAGTGGCAGATGCCTTATCCAGGCAGAACACGGCGAATCCAGTTCTATTGGCATGTACCGTCCAGGAGTCCCTTCTGTTGCAAGAAATTCAGGAGGCCTTCAAAAAGGATGTCCACATACAGCAGATGCAGTTGCAACTTCAGGCCACCGAAACCTCGAGTCCCTACTCCTGGAAAGACAACCTCTTATGGTTTAAAGGGCGATTAGTTTTGCCACCCGACTCTCCTCTGATTCAGCAAGTGATCAGCACGATTCACAGCTTGTATCACAAAGGTTATTTGAAGACATTACAGCATCTGCAAGCCGACTTCCACTTGCCCAAAATGCATCAACACGCCCAGAACAGCGTCGCTGTGTGTTTGATATGTCAACGCAACAAGGCAGACCAGTTATCTCCTGTCGGCCTACTTCAACCCCTTCCTGTTCCACAACAAATCTAGGCGGATATAGGATTTTTTTCTGAGACCGAATAAAACCTTATAAGACCGAAAATTAATTTTGACCGTCGGATATGTATCCGACGGCTGCGATTCAATCAAGTTTAATGAACGGAAACCCTCTTTTTCTCTCTCCAGAATCGAGTGCTCTCTCTCAACGAAGAAACGTCGGCCCGCGGGATCTGAACCC
>JAOYMZ010092447.1:0-10534 GCA_025802335.1 Pinguicula primuliflora | reverse complement strand
AACTTTCAGACTCGAAATGAGTTCAAAAATTTTGAGTAGTCGTTTCATAGCTTTGATGTCCTCAGCAGTTCCATCCCCGAACATCACCGTCTCATCAGCAAACTGCTGGTGAGTGATTACGGGTCCATCCAATCCAATTTGGTAACCCTTCAATAGGTTTATAGATACTGCCCTGTTCAGTAGCTCATCCATTCCTTCTGCTGCCAAAGCATAGAGTAGGGGTGATAGAGAGTCACCTTGTCTTAGTCTTCTTTCCATTTTAAACTGCCCACATGGGCTCCCATTGACTGTAATAGACATATAGGTTGATTCAACACAGCCCACCATCTAATGAATCCATCTCTGACTAAAACCTTTAGCTGCCAACATTTTCCATAGATAATCCCATCTTACACTGTCAAACGTCTTAAGGAAATCAACCTTCAATATGGAGCAGTGATTTTTCCTTCGTTTTGCCTCACTGATAATTTCATTTGTTAAGACTACACTAACCATAATGTAGCGGTTATAGATGAAACCTGTTTGATGGGGTGAGATAATCCTTGACAGAATTTTACTGAGGCGAGTGGCTAGCACCTTAGGTCATATGAAACTTCCCAACGTGTGATACAAGACTTCAAGCAATTCTACACACAAAACAACATCACATGGCCAAAGGGGACAAAATTTGTGCAATTTGGAAAAAGCCAGCAGCTCTCCAAAAAGTTGCATAGCTATTTTGAGTAAAGATTGGTGAATGCCTGCCATGACCTTCAGGCAGCTGTATCTTTTCAACCAAGGCGAGGATGAAGCTGAAATTTCACAGGAAAGTAGATCATGGGGTCCGATACAAGTCTTATGTTTACATGGACTGTTGAAAATGACAAGAAGATCGAACTTTGGAAGTTTATACCACTTTGTGTAAAAACGGTGCGCAATGATCAAGCTATCCCTTGAAGCTTACATATCTCTCAAACCACTTAGAGTATGGAGCTGTAATTTCACATGAGTGTTGCACTAGGTGTCCTGAACAATTAATATTCATACATGGGATGCAAAGGAAGCCGTCTTGCTAGGGTTTGAAGCCAAATTACACTCTTGGGTTTAATGAAGCTACAAAGACCGAGATGACCCTAAATTTACTTGGATTGCATCTCACAAACTACTTGAGGGACAATCCTGCCATTTCATGGAGAAGTAATCCTAGAAGGGTTTGACACCGTCATTTGACAGTAGACCTTGGAGGCGCAGGACTTGGAGATTTCTTAAGGAAGAAGAAGACACACCCAAGAAGATGCAAAAGCTCGGAAAGGCAAATTCCTTAAGCTCTTATGGCTTTTTCTTGCATCTCTTTAGCAGTTTGTTAAACTTGAGGCTCAATTGAGCCAAACCATGGTGTTTTAGTTGTGTTTTTTTATGAACCAAATGTGAATCTTGTGCTTAATGATGAATGCTTGCTATTTTTATCATTGCTTGAATATTTTGGCCGAATGTTTGGGCTGTTTTTAAGTCATCTCCCTTGGGACTTGAAGTATATGGAGAGATGAGATTCTAGTAGCATTCACCTTATCGCCCTTGGGGTCTTTACCCCTATCTTGCGAGGCCATATCCAAAGGATAGACCATATTGTGATCTTGATTGGTGTGATGGCACCAATCTTGTTCTCTAGCACATTAGGTAGTGAGTCCGGGAGGCAAAATTTTCCTTGTGCTAGAAAACTAATGCATAGCTTAGCCATAGTGTGAGTTATACATGGATCCTGTGGTCATTAAAAGCAAGTAGATCATTTGGTGAATAGATACATGTAACAACATCACGGTGAGGCAATAAATTGATGCCTTTAGTTTCCTTCTCTTTGTGAACCTACCTCTAATTTGTACTTGTGTTTAGGATTGATAAAGTGACACTGTTAATCTTGAACTCAATTAGTTTCTAGTTTAGTTAACTTTTATTTAGTAGTCAAGTTCAAACACTTTTAAAATGGTTCAGTTGATTTGTGATAGTCTAAGAATCATTGCATGTTTTGAGCCTACTCTCCGTGGGATATGACATTTTCTCATGCATTGTACTACTTGTTGATGGTGTATACTTGCACTCTCACTTTGTAATCATAAGGAACTGCAGTGGGCTGGGAAAATTGGATTGCTGCAAAAATCGTTCCTAAGGCCCTATTGGTTGGTTGTTGTATATATGAACTCTTACCAATAGGCCCATGTCAGATGTTAGATGAGTCCAATAATTTGCACATAAATTATTGGGCCAGTAGAATCTGACCACATTTCATAAATTCCGGCCCATGTCAGATGAGCCCGATGACGATGAGGCCAATTTGTACATGGAAAATAATAAAAATTTGATCATTAGTTTATAATTTTTGAAGAAAAAAAGGTTAAAGTTTTTGTTAGTAACATATCAAAAATAGAAAGGATGAGGAGAATAGCCTCAAGCTTTGTAAAAAGAAGATAAACTGGGTGTTGTACTTTTTCCTTTTATGAATTTTTCCTCTCTTGAAAGTTTTCTGGAAAAGGTTTTAAGGAGTATATCTTCTCAGGAAAAAGAAAATAGATCAGACATGTAATTTATTCTTTTTTTTTTCATGTAATTTATTCTTAACATCAATAAAAAGCAATTTTTAGGTTAAATAAAGATAAGATTAAGATTTGTGCACGTTAAAACCTATATTTATAGGGGGGGTTTACGGCAGCAAAGCCTATATAACCAACTTTTTGTCTAAACAATCCAACACAGAAGTTTTCCTGTACAAAAGTACTAGTACCTTAGCCTAAGAGTTCTTAATACAAAGGCAACAAGATGCTGATCATATACATGACCGGTTTAAAGTATATGTAAATATTCCCCCTCTCATCACAATACCTCATACAGCTAGGCCTGAACCACTGATATACGTGCACTATCTCGAGATAAGTTCATGGCTGTAGGAACCCTTAAAGGAGGAAGAAACCTCATTGACACCATAATCAACCGAAGGTAGCAAATAAAAAATCAATGTGGGCAGCGCTGATTCATCAGCCAACTCCCAGCACACAACACACCAAAAATCTAAAGCCAAAGGGGTACAAAAAAAAAGTTTGAAGCAAAGAAATGACAAAAATAATCTTTTGGAATATCAGAGGAATAGCTAACACTCGTCTAGAATCAGACTAAAATCAAATCAAAACAAGCATACCCAATAAATTCCGTTCTTAGGCAGGGCCTGGGGAGATAATAAGATGTTATCAATCTGTGATCAAGGCCACTTTGTTCACCAAAATCAAGGCCAAGTTTGCATCGAGTTCTAGTGGAGATAGACGTTTTGGTTACCATGTAGCAAGAGGTCTTCGTTGAAGCCGAAGATTGGGAGAGTTTTTGGTAACCCTTGCATGTCAAAAACTTCCCATCATATTGCACCCATTGCTTGAGATAGGGTCATGCCAAGGATGTTTGCAAGACCCTCTACCCCTACATGGTAAAGAAACAAGGATGAAAAAATGAAAGGAGTGAACTTCACCAAGGGAACTCAAACCATTGCTAAGGACACAAAGCTTGACACCAAGAACCCTAAATGGAAGGCCCCCCCTTTTTTTCCCCCAAAATAAGATTTTTTTCTCTTGGGCAAGAAAAAAAAGAGGTTGAGTAGCAGCAACCTCTTTATTTCCAAAGAAAACAACTATCTCAACCCAAGATGCTGCAAAATTTGAAGAGGAGTACGATCTTATGAAGAAAGCTCCCCAAAATGTCAATACTAAGAATTCCTCCAAGAATACTAGAACAAAGAAAAACAAGGGCAAGAAAAAAGAACAAGAAACCAAGGATGATCTTAAGGATCATGGGCCATCTATGATGAACAAGGAGAATTGCAACGCAAAGAAGTGTCAACTCAAGCCGCAATACGTACTCCACATGCCCAACCCATGTCCTCTCTATCCCCATCACATGAAGAACCACCTTCTTCATGTAGGGGTAGAGCCATTTAGGACACAAATTGATGATCAAATTGTGGATGCCTTGGATAGGCCGACCCTCCCTACCCCGGATGGTAGTTTGGGGTCTTCGAGTAAGGTGTTTGAGCTACTCAAGGATTTGTCTGAGCTTGAAGCCGCACCCTCAAAATATTACAAATCTAATGACGAAGGTGGAAGTAAAAGTGAAGAAGAGGATGAGAATATAGTCTCCAATTTGGGGGAAGCCTCTCCTTTGACTTTGAACCATGTCAAGCCTACCTCACACTATCTCTCTCATAGATGAAAAAATCCTCCAAGAATCCAAGAAATGAATCAAGTCATGATATGGAATATAAGAGGGATAGGAGACCTTCCTTCTCCGCAATAGCACCCACCAGGATTCTCATTTTACATGGACGTTGCAAGAACATACACACTAGGTATCACTTCATACGAGAGTGTGTTGAGAATAAACAAGTAGAGATCGAGCATGTACCTGGGAGCAAGCAAAAGACTGATATTTTGACTAAAACTTTAGGAAGAATCGTGTTTAGGAGATAAGAGACTTGATATAAAGCAAAAGACTGATATTTTGACTTATGGTTTTAATGAGGGTTGCCCACCTTTCTAATTATATTAGTCCACACACGTGCACCTGCGCACACGAAGCCCGAGCCCAGAGAAAGCGGGTCTGTTTTCTAACAAATATGAGAGTCATTCTCCACACTCTTGAATTCAATTCTAAAGTTTAACCAATACCTTCTCGGACAAATTATCTGGGTCGTTGGATTGAAATCCGATGTTTTAGATTAAAATACTACTAATCTGAACTTCTTTCGAGCATCTTCCCCTTTCTATCTCATTTGATCATATCAATTCTATCACAACCTACTACATGGGCACGACTTCACCAGTTCATTTTGAGGACTCAACTCTTCAGCTCTAGTCAATCTAATGCATTGGCCAAGCCGCCATCGGAACTCCCATGATGATTCTCTCCTAACATGAATTTCACTTACAATGGTTCAATAAACCCACCTGTTGGCGAATGCATGGGAATCTTAATCTAAGGTGCTCAATTTCTCAAAATCAAACCTTTTCCTTCAACTCACAATTCAAAATCATTTGGGAGTTAGGAGTTTCATGATTCCCCAACAAAAATGTTCCCTTTATCCACAATTCTCATCACCCATTATAAAGTAATGGTTTCTTCTTCCCAGATCATGTGCCATTTCGTTGGCAATTTTTTTTATGCCATAGTTGCAGACCAAGTTTTTAAAATTGCCATTGTCCGCTCTTCCAAAAGTCGTGACTTATTCCCGACCTTCCAAAAAGTGGAATTTATAAATCTCACCTTTTTAAGAACCGGATGTCATCAAGAATCTTAAATGGCTATAATTAGCAACTCTCGCCCTTTGCAAGGGAAAGGGCGAGGGTTACTTACACCAAGAAATCCCCATTCTCAAAATATGAATATGAAAGGTGCTTCATGTGGTTGGGAGGATTTTGTTGCTCCGAGGTTCTCAAGGTGGTTCAGTAATGTTATTTCTGTGTTGATACATTGATCAAATTATATGATTTTGTTGTCCATTCTAATACGAATTACCATAGTGCTGCAGTATTTGTTGGGATTTTGGGACATGACCCGTATTTTTTCCTAACCCGTATTATATTTGTTAACTTGTTTAAATCATCTGTGTACGTCCCTCGAACACATAAGAGCCGAATGTTGTAAAACATCTCAAGTCTAAGCCTTCAGACGTAATTATGACTTGTTGGATTGTCAACCGGGTTATGTTTTCATAACTTGGAGGCTGAAATTCGTATAGTCAGAATTACTGTCTATTCAACCTCAATCCTCAGGTTTTCTGGTTCATTGCTACATAGAATTGTGCGTGTGAGTTATTTTCTGAGCTCAGTTGTGTTATTGGGCCGTTAGAATTACTATTGGACCTCATTCGGATCTGTAGGCTTTGGTTTATATTTACCCACCTGATTTCTGGGCTAATTCATTATTTAACCCCATTCATTGCCTTGACCCGTCTTTATTTATCTGCTACTATGCCGTTTTAATGTCTTTGGCCCATCTTCATAATTTGCTGGTGGTCCATGATATAAATACCTGCAGCCCTGTATCACTTTGTCACTTTTGGTATCTCTCTGTAACTCTCGGCCGTAACCTTATTTTCTCTCTAAAACTCGTTGCTTCTTTTGAGATTTCTGGCTGATTCTTCAGCCTCTTGCTGATTTTGAACCCAAATTTGGACTCTTCGTCACATTCTCGTTCTTTTGAACTGATTACTTCATCGATTTTGTATGTTGAGAGACAGTTCATTCCGAGACCTCATACTGACGGCTCGTGTTTTGCGATTTTCTTGCGAGTTCTGAACAGATCATCGACTGATCTGTCTTCGGCATACAGGATTTCATCATATTTCGTCATTTAATCTCGCATGCAACATATATACTGTAAACTGTTTATATCTCATATATCGACTGATTTCGTGTGCTTTTGTGTAGATCTGAGCAAAGTCGTAGAACCTTAAAGTATTAGATTCTTGGCAACCCTATTGAACCTTTGACAGAACCACAACTAGTTGATATTTGTAATCACAGCAATCCTCACAGCAGGCAGAGGATGCCTTGTCCCAAGGAATGGAAGCTTTGCAACAAACCCTCGTTGAGATGCTTTCCTCCAACTCTCTCGTGCCTTGTAATTCGGGGAATGTTGTAGACTACATGGGCCAGATGGCTATCGCAATGAGCAAACTTGCTACACTATAGAATTTCTTCCATCGGGTATCTATCACTTGTCTTTACTACTATTTTTCAAAAAAAAATTAAACCTCCATGGTGGGAGGATTATGCGTTAAATAAAATTATAAGGTTGAACAACAAAGGAAACTTGTGTTGCCAAGCTGTAACTAATTTTATACAATGCTCAGTGGCCGAATACCTAATGCTAGGCAACCAAGCTAAAGAGAAAACTTGCATCATACAAAGCATATTCTCATTGGCCGAATACCTATAGCTAGAGTTCATAGAAAAGGCTGTGTCTAATGAAACAATCATAGACACAGTCATGTCTACAAAATAAAGCTTAAAAAAGTCTTGCATAAGTTGAATGTAGATTAAGATCCAAAAGTTGGGTTGTACCTTGAGGAAGATATTGGGAGTTGGTGAAGATTTCATCATGATTTGTTGCCCCCCATTTTGCAAGCATATCCGCCACGGAGTTTGCGTCTCTATAACAATGTTTTATGGAAATAAAAGTAAAGATAGACATAAGATGGAGCATCTTACTTACTTGACCCCTAATGTGCCATGGAGTGATGGTCCCTTGTTTAGGGCGCCCTCCAAATGCATGGAATCAATCTCCACCTCCAAAGATGTGTAGCCACGATCATAGCAAAGTTGAAACCCCAAAAGAAGTGCTTTAGTTTCAGCTTCAATACTGGAACAAAGCAATGAGAATTTATATGAAAAGGAGATGATAAACGAGCCTAGGGAATCTCGGAGGATTCCCCCTCCCCCTGCAGTAGAGATAGATGAACGTCCATCAGTATTAAGTTTATAGTGGAGGGGAGGAGGAGAAATCCATTGCACTTAAATAGTATGTCTTGGCTTTGGAGGAGCTAGTGTGAGATGAAAAGCCTCCAAACTTGCCTTGTTGTCCGGACGAATGGGGGTGGCAAAGGAAGTGAGCCCCATAATATCCTTCAAGCTAGAAAGTATGATGTGGATAATAGAGCCAAAGGATGGGGATGCATCATCATATCTAATCTTGCACCTCGTCTTCCAAATCTCCCAAGAAATAAGAACAAAGAGCAATCTTCGAATAAAGTCCATGGATGAACAATCTTGTGGCAACAACCAAGCCTCAAGGCGTGCATAAAAAGACATAGAAGACGGATGTATATCTAACATGTTCTCAAAATAATTCCAAGAAACTAGAGCCAATTCACTTTCCATAAAGAGATGAGAAAGAGACTCAATGGAGTGTGAATTAATGCAACATGAGTAACAAGAGGGAAGGGGAATACCTCTACTCCAAAATTTGTCATCCACGGCTACAATATTGTGTACCATCCTCCACATATGTATGCTCATCCTAGATGGTATATGCTTATGCCAAAACTATAAGAAATCTTGAGAAAGTGGGATTTTGTACCTTATGATGTCCCATGCGGATTTGATTGTGAAATTTCCATCATAAGTAGGCATCCAAATGCAAATATCCTTCTCCTCTTGCAATGAGACATCCATGACAATTGGCACAAAATTGGGAGCTAGTTTTCAGCCTAGCTTCCTTTCCATCCATTGATGATCTTGGATGAAGTCCCTAACTTTGAGTTTTGGGAGTGTCACTTGAGTCATGCTTCCCAAAGGAGGGCTATTTATCCATTTGTCCCACCAAAAGTTACATTCTCCTTCACCAATGAACCATAGGGTGTTGGTGAGCATTTCATTCCTCACCTCCACCATCCACATCCATGTGTGAGAGTGTAGTTTCCTTGCTAGTGCCAAGGATGGCTCTTTGCATCTCCAGTATTTCTTGAGCATGTATTGAGCCCACAAGCTCTCTCCTTTCCTCATGTTCCACCAAAGTTTCATTCCAAAGGCAAAAGAGGTGCCATTGAGTCTACTCAAACCAAGTTCACCTTCGGATTTTGGAAGACAAAGCTTCTTCTAAGATTTTCAATGCAACTTCTTCTTCCCTTCTCTCCATCTCCAAAAAAAATCTAAGAACATCCCTTAAATTTTGTCAATAATGTGATGTGTAGGCTTCATAGTCATCAATTGATAAATAGGCATGCTAAATAGGACATGAGAGATTAGGGTCAACCTCCCACCACTTGATAAATATGAAGAGGTCCATCCATCTAACTTTGCCTTGATCTTGTGTATGAGTGATGAGAAAAACTCTCCTTTTTTGTGGCCTTGATATAATGGAACTCCAAGATAGATTGTAGGAAGAGAGCAAAGTTTAAACCCGGTCCATTCCTTGAGAAGATTCAATCTTGTAGAAGATAGATGCTTAGAAGATAACTGATTTGATTAGACTTGTTTCTCAAATTTATCTAATAAGTTGATTTATTTTCGAAAAATGACATAAAGTACATTATTTTATATTTTTATTTTATTTTTTTAATAATATTCTATATCACAATTATTATTAAATAAAAAAAAGTTTTTAACTTTAATAATTCTCATTTATTGTTTAAATAAATAGTTATTATTTTAAATATTAACAATAAAGTTTAGAAAAAATAAAAATAATATATTCATGGTATAGATGTGTAGGTGTATAAAGTCAATGGTAAAATTGAAATGAGAGACTTATAAGTCACTTATCTTTTAATCAGTTTGAAAAAATATCTTTTCAAATCAATCACCTTATAAGTCAGAAGGTGAACATTCACGTAACAGACTTATTTTGCCAAATTGACATATAAGACAGAATTGATTGATAATATGACTTATAAGACGATGCTAAACACGGTCATAGTCTGCTCCATATATTTTTGTTCGAACTTATAATTATCCATGAGACGAAACAGAAACTAATAATTCTATTAAGAATTTCATACTTGTTGGATGATCAAATTCTGCAGGTTGTCTCCTCGAGGAAATTTGAGACCTTGTTGATCCCACACCATAAGAACAGACAATAATTTTATGGTACCGCACGTAATAAACGTGTGACTTTTTGGCGAATGTGACATGCATGATTCATTTTACCCCATTTAGAAAGTAGGGTTACATAACCAACATGTTTGGTGTGGTGGTTGAGTACCTCATCCCTTAAGCATGAGGTTGTGAGTTCGATTCCCACCCATGTGAATAGAGAGAAACATTTGGCCAGTCCTTTACCACTTAGTGTACTCACCAGGGACGAAGGATTAGTCTACTGGCTGCCGGCCGATAGGATACCTTGTAAGTATGCAAAAAAAAGAAAGTAGGGTTACATGGATGAATCTTATGAATCTAATACTGTATGAGTTTGGTTGGAATACAAATTGCCAAATGTTATCTTAAACAATACGATTCTAATTGTTATCATTGTATACTGTCGAAATTTGGTTCTATCATTTAAAATGTCTATACACAAGAAATCAAAAGACCATACACAAAAGATAAAAAACTTAATAGGCGGAGTACCTCGACGAAGGATTTAAATTTGGTTTTTTGGTCCATTGTGTATAAGTTTCCATCATTGAATCCAATTTCAACAAGGGACTAATGCCATTAATTAGAATCACTTTGTTCTGGACACGAGTATTCTGTCCATGCCTCAATGTAACTCTTAATTGAAAAGATATGGCTTCTTATATAATTTTTTTTTGGCAAACAATTTTTTTATATATGATAAATATTTACATAATTACAATCTATTTTTCATTCTGGACTTTTTGGCCCGCGATTCTTATCTTCCCCTCATACTTTACACACTGGCGGACCTATATTGGAGAGGGCCCGAGCTTCAGCCTGGGGCCAATTATAGATCCGCCCCAAATATTTTTTGGGCCATATATATGTCCAAAACAATGTGTTTATTTTTTTTTGTTTATAATCAAATAAAATTTGCATTGTTGGGATTCTAATCGATTTGC
>JAOYMZ010092446.1:0-10534 GCA_025802335.1 Pinguicula primuliflora | reverse complement strand
GAATGCTGCAGAATAAAATCACAAAGAAATGAACAAATGGGTAATGCAGATCGAAATGCAGCAAACCGGAGGAGAGGCGGCAGACGTACGGTGGACGCGGATGCGGCGCGAGGGAGGCAGGAGTGGTTAGGGCAAGACGTTTTTTTTTTGTGGAAACAAATTGTGGGCAGTGGAAGAAACGAACACAAAGCTTGGCCAATGTTGGAGTGCCACATTTACCAACACAAAACTTGGCCAATGCGGGAGTGCCAACTCAGCGGACATATAATTCCAGCTCAGACTTTGGCATGTCGTTTGGTGCTGTGTAGAAGTGTCTTTTTGGATCGTTTAACATCCAAACTTATAGTATTGATATATATAAAATTCCATATATTGCATTTTAAATTGGGAAGTGGGTGAGGAATGGGGTAGGAGTGTCCCATGGGCTTCTCTGGTACGAAATGGGCCACTTTCGCCGTAATTCATGGAGCAAATCCCGGTTTTCGTACGCCTAGACTCGTCGCAAAATTGAACTTCAACACGTCTTTCACAAGCGGCGATACAAATTGCAAGAAAAGGTACTGTAGGGAATTTCGCTGAAAAACTGTAGAATTAAATATCACCTGCAGGCACCTACCAAAAAAAAATATCACCTGCAGGCTGCAGCTCGTGGGGTCCCAGTCAAAATCCACCCACCACAACCACAAGATTTGCTAAATTGCAAATATATAAAATATTTACTTACTAAACAAAAATGAGAGCCAAAAGTTTTTTAGATTATCTATGGTCACCTAAATTAAAAGAAATGAACGATTCCGAAATTTTCTTGCAGATGAGATGTCTCATTATAATTTCGCAACATAAAGTTGTTGAAATTTTTTATATTTAACAATTTAAATTCTTATTTATTGCGGGTAAAACCGTAGGACCAACTTTATTGTTTTCAAAATGGACGAGTATCAGACTCTGTTCGAGAAGTAGGTCGCCTATACCGTTTAGGTGGCGCCTAAGCGCTAGTATATTGCTTCTATCTTGCCCAAATTACCGTTTAGACCGTTTAAAAGCCCGTTTAAACGAACGAATAGCCCGCTTAAGTGCTGAACGGGTCCTGGCCGCCCAGGGTTCGCCAAGCGCTTTCTCGAACACTGGTACCAGATACATCAAGCATGACCAATCCGACTTGAAATTAATAATTCGTTTGAAATTATCACAAAACTAGAATTTCAAAATAAATAATTGAAATTATACCAATTTTTTATAATAATGTATACCTGGACAAACCTTATCTAATTCGAATAATGAATGAGCAATGCTATTTGTACATAGTTTATTGAGATCATATGTAAATATTGTGATATGATAATAATTACACTCACAAATTTTATTATATATCTTTAATTATTTTATATTAGTTATGATTATAATGGCATATAACCATATGCATAAATAATATCAATAGAATAGGTAGAAGTAACATTGAATTAAGGAATTTGGTAATGTGATGTATTAGATACTTTTACAATTAAAAAAAAAATAGGCAAACCCTGCCACATATTAGCTAAGCATGTGTTTAATTTGTTTTTTTTTTCTTGCCATGCTTCCAGTGATGAGACTAATTAAGGCAATGATTAAGAGATGTCTACTGGCCAGTTGTTTGACCAGAAAAAGGCCTTATATATGATCCCCTTTCTCCTCTTTCACGCAAAAACACAAACACCATCTCTGCAGTCTGCTCTATCATTCATTGGCAACCTACCGGCCAACAGTGGAACAGTACCAGGCGTGGAGTTCTGCGAAATCAAAGCAGAGAAAACAAACACAGAGGATTCACGTATTTCTCTTCTTCGCAGAATATGCAAGAGTTACCTTCCGCACCTCATTTCTTCTGGATCTGGATGAAAAATGGCCGAATGAAGTGACTATCTCCCTCAATCTATCCATCCCGTCCTGTTCTTTTGACTGTTTCCCTTTATCTATTGCCCCTTTCTCTCTCTCTCTCTCTCTCACTCACTCCGAAACACCCTTTATTTAGAAACCCTGCTGCGCGGTCCACACCCCACTCCATCGTTCTGGGTAGTGATTTTTTCCCCTACTAAAAATGGCGAGAGAGAAGATTCAGATAAGGAAAATCGACAACACCACTGCTCGGCAGGTGACGTTTTCCAAGAGGAGGAGAGGGCTGTTCAAAAAAGCCGAAGAACTTGCCGTCCTATGCGATGCTGATCTCGCACTCATAATCTTCTCATCCACCGGAAAGGTCTTTGAGTATGCTAGCTCCAGGTATGCATCTCCTCTTAAATGGTCTGTAGATCAGAGCCAGGGGATGATGGGTGTTATTCTTGGGTTTATTTCTCTCTGTTTTATTTAATTCATGACAACTTTAAATGAGGTAGCTAGTTTTGGTAAACTTGGTTGAAGAACATACATATGCATAACGCTCTTTTTTGTTATGAACCCAGAAATATAAACTACCTGGTTTAATTGTTAGAAAATGATTTGCTATGTTTAACAAAGATAGGGAAGTGGGAAGTCGCTATTAATGCAGCAGCTGGTGATACTTGAGAATCCGAGACAATTGTACGAAACTTAAAGAGTCCTTAGATGATATTTTTAACGCATTTCAAATTTAGTTGGACGGGACAGTGAGGAACTACTTTGTTAGAAGCCTGATTATATTGGAAAGTGGTGTTGGTTTGATGTTTTATTTTCTCCTTATATTTTATGTTCATAACTTATATCAAATGCCCCAGGGATTGTACGAATATCAACGTACATATTATTTATTTTCACTTAGCCTTGCGAAGTGTGAAAAACTCAGTTACGTTCTTGGTTGCTAACATGAGGCAGTACTCAGTAATGATCTTATGTTTTGAATGTTTTACACCCCAAAGTGTTTCTTTCGTTGTGGAGACCTCCGAAAAGTTCTATATGCCTTGGGGCATTATCTTTTCAGTGGCACGCTAATGTTCATTCGCTGCATGATTGATCGAGTAATGAGTTGCGGGTTGAAATCTATCTTATGCCTGTTGGTTGAATGTATTTTTTTTTATATGAATGATACATGTACATAGTATTTTTGTACATCATTTATACATAGTGTTGTTTTGAGGACTGCTACGCATACTTAATCATTTTATACATACTACCATACATATTGTCGTTTCATGGTTTCCCTATTAAAATTTGTTGTCGTTTTGCAATTAATGAGTTTCCTAAACGACAATCAATTTTAAAAGGAACACATCAAAACGGCAGTATGTACACAGTATGTAAAAAAAATAAGTATGCCTAGTGTTTTTCGTGTTGTTTTACCCATCATAATTTGTTATGGCCAGTCGTTTTATAATAAATGTCTCTTCCTATTTAATGCAAAACGACCTCCCCATTTACAAAATGTTGTGTAAAATGACATTATGTACAAAAACACTATGTACATGTATCTTTTTTTTTATGTATGTGAATGGATCCATATTCTCGATGTATACCAAAAATATATCCATGTGCATCCCTTGAGGACCTGCATCTTTAAAACTCATACATTCCAACGTTGGCGATGCTGAATTTTGTGGTCGCATTCTTCCTGCTTCCAAAATGCTGGTATTAAGATGGGAAAAGTTGTTTGCTTTATAAACCTTTCAAGATTTCTCAAGTTTCGCTTCACCATAGACGTGAGCTGCACTTATTGGATTACTTGTATTGTAGTACAAAAGAATCACGTTGTGGTTGTTGAAGTTTAGTCCCAGACCGGTAATTGAAAGATAAATTCTCAAATATAAGTAGGAAAGTGAGTTAACCTCAATCACCTTAAGCCTAAGGTTTGAATGAGGTAGACCACCTTCCTAATAATATTCCGGGCCGAATTTCAAGAGTGGTTGCTGTGGTGAAAAATAAATCATTGAACCATAAGAGTATGGGGCACACACGAACACAAGGATTCTTGCTGCATCATAAAGTTTCCATGTTGTTACTATGCCGAACATCAAAAGTTTAGATATTCATCTGCTTAATGTTTTCCTTTCTTTTTTTGTTTTCGGTTTCGTGGATATTTCGTAGCATGAAGGAGATACTTGAGAGGCATAATTTGCATGCGAAGAATCTGAACAAGTTAGATCAGCCATCACTGGAACTTCAGGTTCTGCCTTTTCTCTCACTTGTGATTGTCATCGGCTATTCGTGATCATGGGGTTGTAATATGATATGCAGTTAGTCGAGGACAGTAATTTCACCAGATTAAGCAAAGAAGTGTCGGACAGAAGCCATCAGCTCAGGTATACATCAAGATAATTCTCCTCCTACACTAGAGTAAAAACTAATGAACTATATAAATAGGCGCATGAGAGGAGAGGAGCTTCAGGGATTAAGTATCGAGGAGTTGCAGCTTCTTGAAAAGTCACTTGAAACCGGATTGAACCGTGTCATCGTGAAAAAGGTCAGTGTGTTTTGTTACATATATTTATCCCATACCGATTACAAACATAGAAACCAGCTAGTATATGTAATGCTTAACTCTATTGGCATCGCTTTTAAGAGAGTAAGCCCACATTCATTATAAATTGGCTCATGTGGACACACGCACAGGCCTGAACCCTCTCGGGTCGGGCCTGTTCTAAATTTCAACTTTGTTTTACATAAAAGAAGAAAACGATTGACCTGACTGTTACAACTTTGATTGAGCAGTGTTTGATCTTTCACAGGGGGAGAAAATCATCAACGAGATCAAAGAACTTCAGGAAAAGGTATGAATGCTCTTAGAATTTGATGTTACTACAAAGTGTCAGTGTGTCTGCCTTACTATTTACTAATACTGGCTTCGTAGACTTGGATGTTAATCTAAATCGACCTGTATACTGCACTGAATCATGCAGGGAAAGCAACTTATGGAAGAAAACCAACGACTCAAACAACAGGTATACTTCATGAATAACAACTTCAGACAACAATAAAAAAGACACAAACCTCATTTCTTATAGCATCAATCTCTTATTACCTTAACAAAAGGTGGCGGGCATGTCTAACGTTGGCAAAAGCATGCCACTAGCTGATTCCCTCAACATAATCTACGATGAAGGCCAATCATCGGAATCCATTAACGCCTGCAACTCCATCGGCCCTCCACAAGACTACGAAAGCTCGGATACTTCTCTTAAGCTGGGGTGAGTCTGATCTTCCTTTTGTTTTTGTGATCATGAGATGAATGTATCTGGCAAATGAACTGAACCCCCTCAAAAAATATCATTTTTAAATTCCCACAGGCTCCCTTACTCTGGTTAAAGTTGAGAGGGCCTATTCCAACAAGGAAAACGGATGATGCGAAATTTTGACAAGGCTTAAAACTCTATACTACCGCTTTCGATCGACTTTTACCACTGTTTGGCAGGTCTTTGTGCAACTTGGTAGTATGGGATTGATTCCACGTGTAATGTTATCGAATAAGATGGTGGTGAGGGAGGGGCGAAGTCCCCCGTCCTCATGCAGTGCTCCTTGTTTAAGCTTGTTTTCCTAATTATAGTAGCCTTGTATCGATTATGTGCTAATTTAAGTGGTGATTATATTAGCAAATCTGAGCTATAAGGTGATTGTTGATTGATAATTGATGACTGATAATATGATTAATGACTGATAAGGTAGCTTGATAATGTGATTGATTTGAATATTCATAAGGAGATTGATTTTCCTAATTGATATAAAGAATATTATTTATATTGTTATTGAATTTTTAATGATATTTTATATAATAATTATTATTAAATAAAAAATATTTTTAACTTTAATAATTTTAATTTATTGTTTATATAAATAGTTATTATTTTAAATATTAACAACAAAATTTAGAACAATGCAAAAAATATACGCCTTGTAAAAGCGTATAGGTATATAAAGTTAAGTATAAAATTATAATGAAAAATTTATAAGTTACTTTATTTTGTAATCATGTTAAAAAAATATCTTTTCAAATCAGTTACCTTACAAGGTAGCAGGTTCACGTAATAAATTTATTTTGTCAAATTGACTGATAACTGAAAATTGACTGATAAGGTGACTTGTAAGGTGATGTTAAACATAGTCATAAACTCATAGTGTCTAATGAGAAAAATAATTTAATTATAAGGAAATGATATTCGACTTGGTTATCGATATTAGAATAATATTTTATAATGTTTATGTGTTGTATATATGTACAATATAATTTTAGAATATTTTTATTGTCGAAATTGAAAATAGAAGTCAATTTTTTTTTTTGCTTTGTGTTAAATAATTCTTTACAGAGAAATTTCTCACTATGAGGGGATTTACAATTTATACATAAGATTTTGAATGATGATTCAAGAGTAAATTCTAATTTAATCCTAGTAGAGCATTCAACTATGATGATCTTGTTTCAACTCTTCATACATCATCCATGAACAACTTCACTTGATTCACATATTTAGAACTTTTTCTCTCGATCAGCCTCGGATTGCCAAACAAATAACCCTAAAACAAGTAAACCTATGAGCAAAAGTAAGAAATTGATTTACAGACTATAGTAGTTTCTATAGTAAGGGTATATCAGTCTTTTTTTAATTATTTTAAACAAAACAAAATGAGGAGCGCGTGTAGGGATAAATTGAATTTTTTATAAACTATATGGAATAAATTATAATTTTAAAATTATAAAAAAATAAATTAAATTTATGGCAAAATACAGAGGCCACGTCGGTTTCAATTCTCTATTTAGGCCTCAGTGGGTCAGATTATGAATAAATATGGCCCGCTGAATTCGTTTCAGGCCCAAGTAGCCCGTCAGGATTAACATGGATTTCATTAATTAGTCGGATCAAATATAATTTTGTACTTTATTAATCTTACACCAACACGTGCTATTTGATCCAATTCCTAGCCGAGTAAATTCTGTCGGCGACACTCCGTGGCGTGATCCCGTACCTGTCCTCGGCTAATCACACACTTTTCCGAAAGACCCACGAAAAGTCAAGCCATGACTAGCACGGGTTACAAACTCGCGACACGTTATCACCCATATCGGTGCTTCTCTCCATTCCCTTTTCTCACTGTCTGCAGGAAAGTAACCATTACGACTGGCTGGGGTCCCTTCTGAAGACGACAACCCACCCACCTGTATAATTTATTACTCGCCATTTGCAAAACACAGACTTTCTTTCGTTGTCATTCAAGCCGATTCTTGGACTGTATTGTATTATTTACCTCATGTCGGTGCTTGTTTGCCCGCCAAGATTATTTAACGGTGTTTATTGCTGTAGCCTGTAGATCCTGATATAGGTAGGCATGCTGCAAAATGCAAGCAAGATGCATTTACTAAGGTTGTTATTAAAGATGATGATTCTTTAATCAATTCTCTCTCCTTCGTGAAAGTTACATTAGTGGAGTGTGTTAAGGTGTGGGAGCTTATTTCTTCATAATACATCTGCACTACAAGACAGGAAGTAGAGATCACCATGAGGCAGCACTCTCTTTCTCACAATTACATCCACAGAGGAGCCATGGCTGCTACTCTTGTGCTGCTGCTGCCATTTTTGTTTCCGGGCTTATTCACTCCTTTGAGCCATGCTTTTCCCTCTGCTCTGTCGGTGGGTTCTTTAACTACGTGTTCTTGCTACTAAAAAAAAATACTGATTTCTTTTCTTTTTTGTCCTCTATATATAGATTTCGCATTCTTTCTCTTCTTGATCTCTGCAATGGCAGGAAGATATTTTAACTTTTGAGGTGTGTGGTATCTAGTGAAATTTGATTATTTGTTTCTCAGCGGCAATCTATTGTAAATTACTCATCGGTTATTGAAACCTGTTTTGGTGCTGAATTTATTCAATTAGCTTGTGCTTCTCACATTTTGATGCAATTTGAACTTTTGGGTTGGAGGAAGAATTATTTTGATCGCCTTTCAAATGATGACATCTCTGCTAAAAGTTACTGCCAGTTCCATTTTCCCCCGAATCAGTAATTTAAGAAGGTGGTGGTTTGCTGAGCTGAGTTTGTTTCTTTTTAAGATTTGAGTAGTATTTTATATGTAACTGAAAATGAACTGCCCCCAGTATATGCAATGCAATCCTTATATATAATGTGATATTCCTGGATTCAGCATGCTGAAAGTATGAGCGATTTACTGATTAGTTCATTACGGAGATTTAGAGATAGAATATGATTTGAGATGGTATGGTACTAGTCTATGTGACTATCTGGGTGTGAGGGGCAAGGAAGCATTCATTATACAAAAATAGTAAGTTGCTCGGGCCGGAAACATGTTAGGGAAGTACTAGCATGCATCTGTGCTTCTATGTAGTTCAGAAATGATAAGGGATGAATTCCCAGTAAAGCATAGTTCTGTCATCGGTGACATGTTATACTTTGTCTGACGGGCTACGTCCATATCTTATCTTCTACATGAAAGACTTGTTCATTTTCTCATTCGCATGGCTTGATATTGGTACAGGAGTGGAATGCCCCCAATCCTGCGCACTCTCGTTTACTTGAAAGTGCTCTACAACGGCAAAATGTGAGGAAGATTTTACTCTTTATTGCGCATCTTCTACTGCTATGGCTCTTTACGAACTCCTTGCGAGTGATGCTTAACACTACTACCCCTTTTTTTAGTCTGACGAACAGCAAGCTGAACTGTGGATGCCATTATCCCCTCAACGATGGAAATCTTGTGAAAGTTACAGTTCCTCCTGTATGTTCTTCATATCTTACTTGTTTACTGAATTTCTTTTCACTTGTTTTGTTCCCCTTGCCCCTGTATGTTCTTCATATCTCCTGTACGATTAACAACTCAATTACCTTTTTGTCCTCTAGGATTCCCGTTTAGAATTTGTAATTTAAGAGTAAGAAAATACAGGGTTGATCTAGTTAGCTATATTTAAGCTTATATTGTTTGTTGAGAAAGTAAGTCTGATTGATCACCTGTCTGATTCGGTTTGTGTGTGAAGCAGCATTTCCAGGGAGATCTCAGGGGTATCTTCAGGTATTTCTGGACGGAGGACTAAATCAGCAAAGAATGGGCGTATGTACTTCAAGTTGTTATCGGGCATTAACATGATAAGTTGTATCTTTATCTCGTATCTAATAATAATAGACAACTTGTCCTAATTAATAGTGTATTTTCCCTTACAGATTTGTGATGCAGTTGCTGTTGCTAAAATATTGAATGCAACATTAGTGATTCCGTATCTTGAAGTGAATCCTGTTTGGCAAGACTCAAGGTCAATCCTTATTCTTAATCAGTTCACTCTTCAGAACAGTTTTTCGTTCCGCAGGATGAAAATATATTTGGATGCTGAATGAGATTATGCTTGTTGTTTTCCCTTTTTTTCCTCTGCCACAGTTCATTCATGGATATATTTGATGTGGATCACTTCATCAATGTTCTGAAAGATGATGTATCTATTGTTAAAGAGTTGCCTGATGAATATTTTTGGAGCACAAGGGAGTATTATGCCACAGCAATTCGAGCTACCAGGGTGAAAACAGCACCTGTTCATGCTTCAGCTAATTGGTATCAAGAGAATGTTTTGCCGGTTCTGCAGAGGTTGGTGAGAAGTAGCATTTCATTACGAAGATTAGAAATCAAGCATGTTATCTTTTATCATAAACATTTGGCTGTTTGTTGTTATCTTTTTTTTGTGTGTGTATGGCATACATTTTATGCTGTCCTGTCCTCTAATAACCATTCTTAGCATCCCGTTTAGTGTTTCCTGCACATACTGCAGAGGAAATACAATTACCTAGAAAGAATCCTAATGGCATGACATTGACTCTTCTTAGTTTGTCTGTCCTTTGTCCGTATGATGATAGTAGAAATCGTCCACCGAGTGAAATACACCGTTTTACTTAGTGTTCTGGAAAACGTTCCTAAGTGCTGCTTAGGCGTTCCGTTCAGGGACCACCAGCCAACGTTTTTTGGAACATTCTTTTACTTCACTGTGTCATTTTTATTGTCGGTTTAACTATACTGTCTTCACATTCTTCAGTTATGGGATCGCAGCTATTGCACCATTCTCTCACCGTTTAGCGTTTGACAACATGCCTGCGGAAATCCAAAGACTGCGATGCAAAGTCAATTTTCAAGCATTGGCTTTTGTTCCTCACATCATATCTCTGGGAGAGGCTCTTGTTAATCGTCTTAGGCATCCTCCCAGGGCTGATGATGCTGATACGAGTAACTACCTGAGAGAAGTCACCGAGTCAAAAAGAAACCAAGGGACTGGAAAGTTTGTTGTTCTCCATCTTCGTTTTGACAAGGTACGGTTGTTAGTTATATATAAAATTTATGTAATTCAATCTACTTCTGTAATTTAAATTTATGAGTTCACAATTAGCATTCTTCTAGATTTGTTTAACCTGGATGTGTACTATAATCTATGGCTTATGTAGCATTGTGATCTTGCACTTTGGATGCTGTAACACGTTTATCTTCACAGGATATGGCTGCACACTCAGCTTGCGACTTTGGTGGCGGCATAGCTGAAAAATTAGCCCTGGCCAAGTATCGTCAAGTAATTTGGCAAGGAAGGGTATTAAATTCTCAATTTACTGATGAGGA